>KZ345630.1:113932-124481 GCA_002352805.1 Teladorsagia circumcincta
AATTCGCATACTGGATCCAGGAATTTTCAAAAAATATATAAGTATTAGGGAAAGTCAAAGTGTAAAGCAATAACAGCGAATAATAAGCAACGTATTGCACAGTATTAATTTTCAAAAAAGAATTTGAATTTTCAAAAAGACTTTCCAAGGTATTGGTTTCCCATAGCAATCGGCTCCAAAACTTCCTGAGCTCAGCAAAACGACACTAAAGGCACAACTCATTGACGGATCTGCGGGTTAACCGCGATCGATAACGGATGTGAGAGTGCATTGTTGAGTGGAACTGAAAGAAACAGCGAAAGAAACCCTCCACGAGGCCTTATACATGAACCCTCTCTGCCTGTAGCATCTCGCCTAACCTTCAAGGGGAGGTGCAACCGGACGACTTTTCCGAGTATGAGAATTGCATGCCGCAGAACGGTGGCATTTTGCCAGCAATTATGGCCTACTATCCAGCTGATTTCTGCTGCTAACCAGCTTTGCCGGGTTGTGTTTAGCAGAGTATCAAGAGTTTATACGTTTGATCATCTGTTTGTTGATCGTTGATCGTTTGACCACAGCTGCGGAAAACACGGCCTCGCAGCTCGGGCAGCTTGGCTTAGAAGACCCTAGTGCCTTTATCAGGGAATTTCCTTGCACGGGACTGCCACATCCGTGAATGTACTCCGTGGCGCTACCCACCAGACCGAGGAGGTTCGCTCACACGGATTCTGCCTGGGTATAGCTTTAAGATATCCGATACCTAACTCTGAAGAGCAAATGTTTTGTAAGAGAACGGATTGACATTTTTGCAACCGTCCGAGAGATTTCGAGAATTCAGCGCGCCTGCAGGAACTTATCGGAACTTATCGTGAGAGCATATTAATGAACAACGACTGCCACCAACTCAACTTTCCAATATGGAAAAGTTTTTAGAATACATTTGTAAACATTTGCATAGTGAAGAGGTGACACGATACGCATTGATGTCGGGCTATGAAAGCAAATGCGTCAGCATGTATGAGACAGAATAATCTAATAGTTAATGGGCGTCATATTCACACATTCTACGTAGCTGTAGCAAAGGCTTTTATACGTGGATTGCTTCACTGTGACGTCGAAGAAATCGTTCACGGGAAATTCTTGCCTTTTTTTTCAAAATTAGTACGTCATTGTGAACACCAGAAGCAACATGCAAGGTTTCACGCATGAAGAATAAGTCTGCGAAGAGAAACAAATCCACGAAAAAAAAAAACATTCTGAAAACGGCCGCGTGTAGGTGAGGCAACGACAAGGGAAAGCATGGTCGTACGCCTTGGAGCGGCCAAATATCACGAAACGCATCGAGAAATTCCGGTTGAAGTGTTCAAACTTGGGGAAAAGAGGCGAAATGATCGATAGAATAGGAAGCAGGGAGAGAAAAGTCATTGGCCATAGATGCAGAAGGCCAAAATTCTAGAGAAGGCACTTCAAGAACCAAGTAGGTGGGATAGAATCGTTCCCGTCGCCAACATTTGTGACCTATGTACGGCGGGACTATGAACGCAGTCCTCCCGCCTTCTGGAATTGTCCAACAGAACAAACACTTTTTTCCTCCTCGTTCATGATGACGTGAAAGATGGGTCCAAGCCGGGAATTTATGGCTGAGATAGAATCATGGTTTTTCGATGTGCAGTTAGATCTCAAAGTATTTCATGTCACTAGCCACTGTTTTTTGATGTACCTTGAAAAGGAGTTACTGAATAATTCGGTAGATCTGAATAAGTCGCTAAGCACGACCTGTGCACAGACTGCACTTTTACGGTCTCATGTCGTTAGGTTGCAGTAGGCAGCTCCTTATGAGTGCTTAAAGCCTCCTATGGGAAATATGCCAGGAATTGTTCAATTACGCAGAGGAGTTTTGCAGCATGTGTTATGTATCTCGAGCTTTGCTCTTGTCTCTTTGGAAAATGCGAATCCTCTCATGAACGCTCTCAGCTCGGGTTTTCAAAAGGATAAAACTGATAGTACTATCCATCGAAAATACAGGTTATTACCGATCATATGCGTTTCGAATAGAGAATAATAACCAAGAGAGAAAATTTGCTATATACTTTCCAGGAGTGATAAAAAATATCGGTAATAGCTTTTCTGACTTGTTTTTTTTTGATAACTGCTGTTTTACGCCTCAGTTCGCGTTACGAAAGTTCTCACAAGAATGCTGAGTTGTGGACAAAAATAAACAAAACAAACAAACTTATCGGCTATAGCATAAGATGGGAACTGCCACGATCAACAACGTTCTCCTAGTGCGATGACAAATCGCACCGATGTTTGTGAAAATGTAGGTGGGGTTCGCCTGGTAATCGCTTAATCGTTGCTGAGGTAGGAGCAGTTCAAACTTTGAAGGTCAACTCGCTTCCCGCAAGGCTGCAACGAGGAGAGTCTGCAAATCCATACATACCGGAAGGCCGAAAAAGTCACTTTGCTTATGTCGCAAATCACCAAATTTTTCGTTACGCAGAGAGCCGCTATTGATGGTAGTTTCACGGCGTAGTATTCCATGAATGTCCCTCCATACACAGAAGCAGCCCCTCCTTCACTGTCCTCACCGTTCTCAAAATACTATGACGTCATCTGTCGTCACCGTCGAGCTCTAGAAGGCCCTCCATAATCGCTTCCACCTCAAGCTACTATATAATTCTTCAGTCGCTTGATTGTTGGATAGCCTTCTAGGGACAGTTGCTTTGAGTGAGCAAGACCGCTTTTGACTAGTATTTCAGATAAGTTCATAATGGTCCACAATCCGTCAACGACCTCGTCGCTCACGGATCGTGGATTATTATAAGCTTACCTGAAACTACTGTGCACCATGTTTTTTAAGGGGAAATCTTCTGTCGTCGAAGTTTAGGCATAGCTTGGAATGCGCTTTTCTACATGTTAGGTTGTAAGGAAAGTCCTTGCGGTTTTTTTCACCTGCTGAACGCCTCCCAGCAACTTAGCTTGTGCACGTATAAGGAGAACACAGGTGTGCAAATTTGGTATTATTATCGAGCGTTACTTGAAGCTTATCACATTTCTGCAACATGCAACTTTCACAGCAGTTTTTTTTTCGCATTTTTTTGCATTCGCAAGGCGAACTGCTGCCAAAAATAGCAGTTAACAATCAATTTGGCGAATCAGCAGCCCAACTCGGACGGTCGCATTTAGGCTGCATGTGGAGAAGGTATGAGGCATCCGAACGGGCTGCACAAGATTGGTCTCAACGCTTCCGCTAGAGAGAGTCCCAGACTGAAATTTCTACTTGATCGGGACGTCGACTCGAACTCGATAATGATGCTTGCACCAGACGGTGTATATAGACATACAGCAAACCACGCGTGAAGTAGCATGACTCTTACCATTAGGTGCTCCCTTCAGCACCACCGCCGATCACCAACATCATTTAGGAGAGGAGCACAACCTGACACAATGGGAATCTGCTAGTTGCCCGAATGCCATCGTTAGCAATGTGTCGAGATGGCTTGGGAATGATCCAAGTCCAGGCGCACGGATGGCTGGCTGAGATCCATCGTCAAAGAGTAAGAGAAATGATGCCTTCAGGTCAACATCATGCCCCCCCACGGCACTGGCTTGACAAGGGTGACCAGTCTAAGAGTTGACGAAGGCGGTGTTCACCCTCTGGAGGTTATAATGTGTCTCTGGTGAGGTTGCTAGGACAATATCCATTACGAGCTATTGCTGCGCTGTGGGCATGTGCTGTCAGAAGCTTGATAGACTGGAGGCCAAGATTTCAGAAAAGAAGAAATCAAAAAAGGAATTGTGACAGGATCCATCCTGCACGGCGACGCTCGGCCACGCACGGAAACAGTGACCGGACAAAAGCGACTTGCCTTTGAATGGAAAGTGCTACCCCACCCACCGTAGGATACTGAGCCAACGAAGTACCACCTTTCCCTTTCGCTATCCAATGCTATACAAGGGAGAACGTTCAAAGATGAAGATGTCATAAATTTTTGGTTGGGTAACTTTTCTGGTCGAATTAAGGGCAGCTACTTGCTGGAGGCAGCCGAAGTCTGTCCGGAAGGTGGAGAAGACTGACGGAAGGTTATGGTGATTAAATTATTCCCTCATGTGTTCTTTTTGTCGAAAAGTCAATAAAACCATAACTATCAAAAACTGCAGGGACTTTCCCTGCAGCCCATGCATTTCCAGCTGGGATCATTCGGTTTGAAGCTTTAGCAAAGTGTAATCGATCCCGCTTTGGATTTGGAGGACAAAGACTTTTTTAGGCTCCTCCTGTATACATATTAATGCAGCCTTTCTGCATACAATGCCACCCCTAATTTTTGCAAAATTGAAGAGTGGCGGCGCATTGCGAATACCTTCTCAACAAGAAACCAGTATTGTTTATATCCAAAATAGTTGTGTGCCACGAACATGATTCAAGGCAAAGTTCGGGCCCAGACCAACCTAATGAGCCCTTAGAGTGGCTAGAAGTGGTAGAGAGGTTACTGCAGGGTTCCTGCCATGATTCTACATCGAAATTTGGCCCGCGGACTCTAGCCACCAAGGATTCGAGCACGCACCACCGGTTGAGACACGCCCCGCCCACCGCTCTACATCTTGTCTGAGTCACAATGTTGAGCTACTATGCTCTCTCTACTCATACTTCTCTACCACTCCCCGCGCTCACACCATCTCTCACCCCTCTGCTGATCTTTCAAACTTCTCTGCAGCGTAGAGCAAAAGGCTCGTACTTCGTGTGTATTTTACGAACTTTTTTCCTTTTTTTCTCCTCTGGCGGTCCACCTCCCGCCCCTACTTTCACATTTGATTGGAACTATCTCATCAATTTGATCCTGAATTTTGCCTTTAAATAAATATTGGCTTTGTTCCAAAGAGTTGAAGGTTGTGTCTCACGGTTCCTGAGACAGTATCATTGCGAGCTCCAGCATTCTTTAGCGTAGAATTAAGTTCGCTCAGAGCGGGGGTCAAGATAAGAATAGATCAAAATTGTACTGGAAGTGGAGAAGCTGAATGAAGAGCTATCACCGTAAAAGCAGAGAAATTCTTCGAAAACACGCAAAATAGGACCCCACCGTTTGCCTGTTGGAGCCTGACAATGGACGAGCCGGCAACCAAGTAAGGGTTTGTTTGACCCGATACCCTCATAGCACATTACACAGAGAAGTTAAGCAAAAGGGCCGCTCAAAGTAAAATACCCTTTTGAGGAAGAAAACGAATAATGCTGCCACTGGCAAAATCTGGGGAGTGGGGCTGCACAGAAGGAGTTTTACCCTATTGCGCTGCAACTAGCGCACCTTTAACTACGAAAAGGCCACATCTCGCTTTCATTGACTCCTGGCTATTTTTTGCACTCGTACACGTATTTCCATACGCACACACACTTTTTGTGCCACCGTGATTTCAAGCAGGATTTACGATAAAAAAAGCAATCCATTCTAAAGTTATTGATGGTGAGTGGTACCGGAAAGAAGGAAAACCCGTGAAAACGGTCTGGAACAGGAATGGGACCCCTTCCTTTCCCCCTCATCTCGGCAACTTCCGCTCTTTTATATCGCCGAGTTCAAATCTTTCGCTGCCGATTGCATGTCAATTCGCACTCTCAGGAGGCCTTCCTTTCTCCCACTAGGCAATTTTCCCCTTCCTCGACCTTCGTTCTTATCGTGGAGTCCTCCTTCAAGGGAGGCGTGGAACACTGATCACATCAATGAGCACTGTCCAAATAGTTCCAAATATTACCTCATTTTTGAAGAGAAACCCACAGATGAGCTAAAGCGCTTTTTTCATGGTGCATTCTCCGTCCTCATTAATATGTATGCTCGATGGTCTCAAAGAAATGTTCTCATCGAACTAGCGAATGACTGCAAGCAGCCTCGCAAACCTTGCAAATCTTTCATTATTTCAGCATTTGAATATCAGGATAGTCAATATTCGCCCTGACTTATGGTTTTGATATTCGCGTGCCGCGTTATATTGGGAAATGAGGAGCACAACTCGCAGAAATCGAGATTTATGTTGAAGTTGCGAGCACAAGATTTGTTTCAGGCCGAATGAATATTAAGTGTGAAACTTCACACTTAATATTCATTCGGCTTGAAACAAATCTTGTGCTCGCAACTTCACAAACTCAGAACTATGCAAAAAAAACGCCAACAAAGTTTGTTGAATGAGGACCATTGCTATAGTACATTGATCATAATCATCGTGAAATTGACGTGCTGGTCAACAATGTTCGTATAGTAGGGGTATTAGTGGTGCTTTGAGCCTCATTATTTCATACATACATGTCCAACAGCAAACGTCGACTAGTTCTGGGACGGTACTAAAGTACCATAACTCAACAATCGAATGTGGTGATTTTTTCCTATTGACGAGGTATTCCTCGTCAATAGGAAAATAAGGAGCGCGGAAACATGGACTTGACTCACCCTGAGGCCGCCAGCCTCGCCTTACTACTTACAGAACCTGCGCAACTCCCGAATTTGAACCTTGGATGATAGGACTCATAGTCAGGTTCTAGTCCGTGCACCATGATTACTCGACCACAGCATTGGAAGAGATTTTGACAACAGATAAACGATGAATGGTGTTTGCAAATCTTAGACCTCACGCGGTGTTGATCCAGTAGCCTTACCAGCTGCAGCATGGAACGTTCTCATCGCGCAGTTCGCCATGGTGGAAGTGGTGAGCATCCACCCACTCTGCCTGCAATTTTGTGTCACACATGGGTCAGGACCATTGGTGCTACGTCTCACGAGCGGCATCGCTACCCCTGCACTAAGGAATCCTACTTGTAAAGCCTACGATGGCTGCAAAGGTTTGGACGTCTCGCCAACAAAGTTTGTTGAATGAGGACCATTGCTGGACGTCTCGCAGCACTGGTGCCACGAATTATCCATTACCAAGGCCGACCGAGGGCACCATTGACGCATCAATGCGGTTTTCTTTCTCCTTTCCACCCTGCTTCGACCCACGAATATCGGCATTCTGAAAGTGGCCATATATGCAAAGTCCTTCGGAGATCTTTTAGATAAGGCCACATTCAAAGTGCCACATACCTGCGTCTTCTCGCACACTATTTCTACATTCTTTGCCGGAGGTCCTCACTCATGTTTTAGGATTCTTCGAGATGGAAGCCTCCACCATTTTACTATGAGCTCATGATCACATGATAGCTAGCAGCTGGGGCCAGATTACTACCGCCCCTGACGCTTCTCCACTGCCCGGAAACGTTGATACACACAGAGCGATGCTTGCGTACGTCTCATGCATTACCAACTTCAAGGAATTAAGCTATGTTAACCCAGTGTAGGGAATTGTGAGGGCTTCGACGAGTTCTGAGCATATATCGTTCCCGAAACGTTCCAAAAACAGAAACGTGACTCGACAGAAGCACATTAGCTATCATTAGTGTTGATCAACAGTTCTGTAAAATCAACCTAAGGTGTAGTATATTCGGATGATACATAGAGGACAGTTTCATGGTCGAAAGAACGAAAAGTGTTTCATAAGAAAGGCAAAACGAATTCAATTCTGCGCAACAATCGATAGCAATAGCGTCGGAAGCACCTTCGCAATACAGTCTCCCAGCACTTCTGAATTCGAAAGGCAGGATCTTGGGCGGTCAAGTCATCATCATGTGGCACAAAAATCAACATCATCTAATGTCCTCATTTATGCCCCTTATCTACATAGCTTAGATCTCGTAAACTACATTGAAATACTACATGAAAGAGCAATATTCGAGTTAAGAACCCTGTCGTCCACCTTTTGAGAATTCTCTAATGTTGCCACTTATTAGCATATCAGCATTAGTTTTGAAGTGGAAAGCGTCTATACGTTTCATCAAAATGAGGGCATGGAATGCAGCAACACGCATTCTAGTATAGTCGGGTCCCTTTTTAAAATCACAGATGAAAGGTGAAAGGTGAAACTGCATAAAACTGGAAAATGATGCAAAAGTGTGTTCAGTGAGATGTGCTTCCATAAGTGAAGGAGTGCCTTGGTGGCTTAAAGGCACACCCCAGGCAGAATTCGTGTGAACGATACAGTTCGGCCTGTAGGATAGACCCCTAGGGAACGATCACAGATGTGGCATTCGCGTTGACAGAGATCACCTAGCGAGAGCGCTGGGGCCTCGCAAAGTAAGCTGCTAAAGCTGGAGATTTTTTTTCTTCTATCACGCTGTTGTCTGGCACCTTCTCATCTAATGCGCTATCTCACCTCAAACTCTCCTCTCTGCGCTTAGTCTCTCATTGCCTTGATCCAGCTGATTGCGAAAGAGGGTGAGCCCTTTACCTGGGCGTTCTGGACAGAATCTTTTCCTTTTTTCTTTACTGCCGGCCCATTTCGCACCAATACGTTCGTATTCGGGCGCTAGAACCACACCAATCTGATTCTGGGGCTTGCCTTCAAACGTTCTTCAAAAAGCTGCAATGGAATTTTTTAACACATTCATGACGGCACCCTTTGGCGTCTTCTGGTGGATGAGTACGATTTTTCCACCGCCTCACCTCTTTGGATTTTGTTTGGTTAATGACTAAAAACATAAACAGCGCAAAGTAATTTCAGTAATCCATAACACGTTAGTTATTATGACGTCATAAATATGCAAAATGTGCAGAAGTTTACCGTTGGTAGACGATTACTAGCTAACAGCCCATACGGGCCGCCATCGGTGCGATTGTGTTAAGAAAATGAACAAGTACAAAACTCTGCATCCTTGTGGAAATGAACAAGAGTCCATTTTCGAGTAGCGGAGGAGGGGCAACCGTCCACTGAACGAAGTCCAACGAAGGGGTCGTATTTGTCCAACCGAAAGGGAGGGGGTCGTATTTGAAAGGTCAACGTCGCAATAGGTAGGTGAGGGGCATAACTTACGAGCGCTTCTCCAACAATTATCCACAAACGAGTGCGTGGCGCGCTTCAAAGCAGAAGAGTCTACTGTGAAACTGTCTATTTAACTGTTCACGTACACAAATATGCTTTCGAGGAGAACCAATGTCTTCAAACTGTACCTACCTTAGTAAAAGAGTGACCATTTGAGTAGATTGACTGCTAAAGGCTTGCAAAAAAAGTTAGGAAAAAACTACCTGTTGAATAGTAAATTCTCTCCTGCCATTTTACACGGAACCTTTCGGAAACCTCTTGAATCTTCAATGAGTCGATTCTCCGGTGAGCCGTCGATGAAGCGAGCGCAACAGGGACGCGCCGCGTACTTCACATCCCTTCATTTTCGTGGATTCATTTTAAAGATAAAATATTCGTCAGAGGTGGAGAATTTCAGATTTTTCAACGTTGTCGTAATAAATCGCTGAGGTAGCATAAAATTACGACGTGGACCATTTTGAACAATAAGGACTTCGTGGGTGGAATAACATTGTTATTGGATTGCACAGCTTGCAGTTTGCATGGCATCAATGACTTTTTGATGTTTGTTTTTTTGACTCCTCCCACAGTGATAATCCTACTGCTTCCACACTCCCAACAGGCCAAATACGATCCCCCCCGTCCACCGGACGAGGATTTTAAACGCAGCTCGACCCTGGTTGTAAGCAAGCAGCAGCACTCAGCCGTCACCGGTAATCATCGTGGTATGCAAACTATTGCTAAAAATTAATAATTCAACAATAGATATAATAAATAAGTGTATAATAAAAAACTGAAAATTTTGAATGTTAGTGTTGGCCCAGGCGGCCGGCAAGGTCCTTATGTTCCTGCCTGAGCTGCATGCTTTCCGTTGCACTCTTTTGCATACGTGAGACTTCCATCTTGTGCACCCAACACGTAGCGCAAACTAGCAGGAGCTATCGTAGACTGACATCATACGTACACTGATTTGAGTGCTACTTTATTGGCGGTTGCTTTTTCAACCACAGTTCCCGTAAATTCTGCTTTTCTGGACAAGCCGAAAGTGTAATCAGTTGGGCTCTCAGATGACAGTTACAACAGCACTAAACTTTGATTAGGCAAGACCTTTACGCTCCACAGTTTTGTTCGCGATTAGTTCATCCCAACACTGGTTTCTCACCATCTAATATGCGAGGGACATACGGCCAGATAGACATATAATGCATATATACCAATACTCCGTCATAGCAATGTAGTGATTACAGAATAGTGGAATAGACAACAACAGCGGCCGGTTCTCCCCCGAAACAAGGCGTATCATTCAAAAGCCAGCATGCTTGTGGAACTGACTCGACAAAGTAGAGCGAAAATTAGAGGTTATGAAAATGAGCAAGAACTCCAGCTGTGCTCAGAATGCTCTAACCTAGTCCTTCTGCCAGTTTGTTTTCGCAGACCACGCCACATTGAGACGCGGTTGCGCGTCTCACCCTTGCCATCTTTTTTTCAAACGCGTGCGCGGCTTCTTTCCAAGTTGTTTGTGTTTATTCTGCAGATCATACATGGACCTAACTATAAACGCCGTGGTCCACGAACTGGCTAGTTAGCTTGAACACAGCTGCTAGACCTGCTTATTTCAGGCGATTTGAGAGTTTAGGCAAGGCTAGAGTCATAGACGCTCTGCGCAACTTGAATGCGAACTCTGACAAAGTTAGTG
>KZ345631.1:113843-129368 GCA_002352805.1 Teladorsagia circumcincta
CTTTCCTCTTTCTTACTGTCCTAGTTACGTCCATTGTTTGTTGATTTTAATAAATCTGTTCTTGTTCCGTCGTCGTCTTCCGCGGCACATGACCCAGGAGCAAACCATGATATCAACACTAGACAGGTCTGCTCATCCAGAACGGTATTTAGAGCCTCTGAGGATACGCACCGCCTCGACATAGACAAAAAATAACCAACGACGGTGAAAGTTCATGTCGAATACGATGGTCACAACAGCTCTCCCACTTGCCAGTGATGGGCGTGTCTGAGAAAAGCTTTTGGGCACATTCGGTGCATTGTCACGCTGTTGGAAACAATTCGAAGCTAAAAGCGTAAACTCACTCCACTACCCATTTTTTTCTTCCGTGAACCTCTGTTTTGTCGCGACATTTGTTTTTTTTTGATCCTGACTTTTTAGCTCATCGCAAAGTGAATTGTGCCACGCGGAGGAGCCATTCGCCAGGAGTATAATAAGTTCGGAAGCGGACCCTACGATCGAGATGACACATCATTCCGCTTGAGCATGGAAGTAGATGCATTGAGTGGAACTCCACTTCTGAAGAAATGAAGCAGTCGAAAACAGAAACAACGCATCTTCTTCACAAGAATGCTGAATTATGAGCGGACCTTCAACACAAACAGGCTTCTGACCCACATCTCGTCTAGGTTTGCTATCGATTACACTACCGAGCACTCCTTCACCTTAATTCGGCTTTTGTTGGCATATTTGCCATAGCTTACCTGCGCTTTCACATAACGTATTAAGCCAGCCAGTCGACACTTCAATGCTGAGAGCTTATAGTACTGATATTGATGCTGTCTTGTTTTTGATGACTGGCTGCAATTTCGGCAGAGTAGCCATTCAAAAGTTGTGCAATATCATTGAAAGCCATGCTGCCATTGCATGAACGGTGTCCTGTTGTGTAACTTCCGGATGAGAGATGCAGATCCGAATCATGTCAGGGGCGTAGATCTTTGACCATTATTCAGCATTCTTGTAACAGCAGCGAAAATAAAATAAATATGGGCTCTTCGCTGTGGATGAGAGTAAGAGACAGATAGGGAGATTGGAGGTTATGGGCGACGAAGAGAAGAAGACATGCTATCGCGGAGCGCAGATGGGCCAGCGCCTGATATCTTACCTTCTAGTGCATCTCCTGCCACGATGGCAAAATATCGCATCGCGCTCGCCAATTGCTTCTTTCGGCTTACTCGAAACATTTTACTCATCTGATCGCGTGATGATTCTTTGAGGAGATCTCTTTCGAGTGACCATCTAGACCCTTGTTTGGAAGATTTGTTTTAATACCACACAAGAGAAAAAACCGGGTACGTTTGGCTAGATTTGAACGGGCCATTTGCGCGACAGGCGAACATTATTTGAGTTAACGTCGACAACCTAAGAAGTACTAAAGTGGTTGGGCGGAATCATCTCCCTTGAACTCTTCACTCTTCTAGAGTTACCTCTTAAGGAATTGAATTGAGGAGCCGCAATATATTTTGAAAGTTCAACTCACAAAAAGATATCGTACTGGTATGTTGAACAACTTCCACAAGATACCGTCCGCTTTGATTCCGAAATAAGGGCTCATCCATACGGGAGTCATCAGCACACCATAGAATGTTACCTCTACATAGGCTGCAATCTGAAATGGATGTTCAAAAACTACTTAGCACATCATAATATTCTTCCCGCGTCGACTATCCTTCTTGGGGCGCTCCACACCCTCAACCAGGGTCAACCGCCCGTTGGACAAAGTCCAACGACGAGGGTTGGCCGACCAAAAAGGGGGGTCGTATTCGCAAAGTTCAACGTCGCATACGTAGGTAAGACATTGAGTGTTTCTTCAACTATTATCCTCAAACGAGTGCATGGCGCACTCCAAAGCAGACGAGATTACTGTGCTAGTGTCCACAATTAACTGTCTACGCACATAAACATGCTCTTGAGGAGATCCACTGTTTTCAAACTGGTTAAATATCTGTTTTAAAAAAGTGACCACTATGGTAGATTGACTACTGAGGGCTTATAAAAAAACTTTAGAAAAAATATCCAATTGTCTACGACTTCCTAAAAAAACTTTAATGTCCATCATGATGCATAAAGCTTGCGCGATGTCATGTCATCAATATTCTCAATAAAATTGAGTTTGAAGGGAGCTGTAATTGTTCGAGTGTTGAAAACTCGTGCTTTCAGAGGAGTTGAAAATCAATGGAAAAAAAATTGTCCAACGGAGCAACTTTCTGGACAACTCATTTTGGAAACAAAATAAAATATCTGTAAAAAGCGCTAGCCTTCTAGTTTCTTACAGTAAAAAAAGAGTTGCAAAAAGTCCATTATGAAGAAAGTTATAGGAGTTTGAAGCCAGAAAATCAGCGCTCCGCGAAAAATTTGTACGCGATACACCCAAAATTGTCCAACGGAGCGGTTTTTTGCCTCCGTCATTTTTGGAAAGAGTTCAGTTATTCGTTGAAAGCTCTAATCTTCTAGTTTATCGCAGAAGGACAATAATTGCCAAAAGTCCATTCTGAAGAAAGTTATAGCCTTTGAATGCCAAAAAACCCGGTTCTGAAAAAAAATTGTCCAACGGGGCAACTTCTTGAAGAAAACAGACTTTGCGAAAGTTAGATGTTTTACAAAGACAACGATCTGTACTCTAAAAATTTTCTAGCCACTTTTCACAATCTCTATTTTAAAGAAAGTTACATCCTTTCAAAGAAAAAAGTAGACATTTTAGTGAATTCCATACTCTACCCCACACCTCACAGCGGTTTGAGGGTAGTGCACAAAAGTGGATGATTCCGGAAATTGATGTGCCTCGTAGATTGCAAATCTATTTCGATGTTCGAAAAATATTGAAATTGTACTGAATTACAATCTTTTGAAAATAAGCCGTCCGCCTCGGCCTTTCCGCGCTGCTTTGAGGGAGGAGACTGCGCGCGAAAATGCAAACCCACGCTCCAAAGCTAAATTCGGTTCCTCGCGAGAATGTTCCTGACGAGTAGCTGAATTGTGATATGTTTCGGGTCGGATGTGGTGGGGGGTCGTACCGAGGCCCTTCAGAAGGGGGGGTCGCGAAATTTTCGGAAATTTGTCCAAAGTGACGGTTGACCCTGCCTGGAGATTGCGACAAACTACCAAAGGTTTGTGAAGAGGAACATGTCAAGTGCTGGTGGAGAGCAGACTTGAATTCAAGAATTTTGGTCGCTAGTATTTCGCCGAGAAAATGCGTTTTGCACGCAGTAGCGTAAGACGCCAGGCTTATATTTTACAGTAGAACATGGGCTACAGAAGACAATGCTGTGCTTTTGTCACGTTATGCCGCCTTCCTTTCAGATTCACAGATTAGGGTGCTTTGATGAATTCCTCGGCTAGCAGCTTGAAAAACTAGATTGAACGTTGCTGATCAACCTGTATATTGAGCAGTAAATATACATATGGTTTCATACGAGAACTCGACACGACGAACATCAGATACAAAGAATAAATGAATGCTACGGTTGTTACTGAAACGATGATGTAGTGGTATTCTTCGTCGTTCTGAAAAAAATTGTACATTTCACGCGATACTGACTCAAAACACTAACTTACGCTCATGTTCATTTCATTTATGATGAGGCTTTGCTATCAGAAGATCAATTTCGCTAATTCGATGTGATACGCTCCTTAAAAAGTATGCAGCTGACTTTCTTAAAAAGATGGCGAAACAATCACGAAAAGCTCATTTCTATGTGGCTCAGAGTTGAAAAAAGTGATTATTAGACAACCGTTGAGATTTTCTGTAGAATGACTCTTTTTTTGCGAAGGTTATAATGAGAGAACGTGGTAGCGTTCAAATGGTGTTTAGAATCGTTAAGATAGCCATTTGGTTTACACAGCAAGCAGTAGATCGTGACGGACGTGGGAATCAGCCTTTTTATCTTTCCAAATTCCACCAGCTTCGAGTAAAATACTCCCTTAGGATGGAAGTGTGGTTGGCCTGTGCGGAATTGAGTTCTGAAATTATCCTCTGATCGAGCGAGTGGCAGCTGCACCTCTCTCGACTACAGTACCCTTTCTCTGAACAAATATGGCAGCATAGGATGTTATCTGCCCGAAGAAGGTCTTTATACGGAACGACTCAGCTACAATTTGCAGATATAGAGAAAAACTGTCATTCTATGCTCTGCTAATCGGGACTGCTAGTGAAGACTGCGGATTTTTCGGGGTTATCGATCTCAAAGTTGGAAATTGCGTTGTTAGATTAACACATTGACAACAGCGCGGGAACATGCGCTCAGCATTTTTACACGAAGGAGACTGCTTGAACTGTGGCTCCATTTTTACCTTCCAGAAGAGTTCAAATCCTTAATCAGATACGGAGTGTAGTACACTCGTAATGAAGAATTTTCAGTGAAATCATAATCACAGTTGAAAAATTGTAAAAGACAACATACAACTGTGTGTGTTAAAGGAGTATTCTACGATAAGGATGAAGTCAAAAGGGGAATGTGCTTATTCGAAAGGCAAGCGACCCGCTGTGGGTTGAGGTAATGCCAGACATGTTTTTCCTTTTTGTAGGTTTTCAGTCATCTTGTTGCAAGCTAATAAGATATTTTCGGAACTGCTCATGCGCGATGAGTATCTGTCCAAGCATTAAATTTCTCTTCGATGTTAACCGTGTCACATAACCTTATCAAAAGGAAAACCGGAATTGGGCGCAGCATAGCATAGCACGGCAGCTGTATGTCTGTGGTAGATGTTCATTCATGAAGTAAGAAAAAAGTTTCTGTCAACAAGACTATCACCAAATAAGCTGTATATTACCACACACCTTTCAAAATTCATTACTGAAGAAAACATACGAATGGTCTCCGATATGGAATGGCTGACACAGAAAATGCATGGAGGTAGCGACATGTATTCCTTCGAAATAAAAATTTCAGCAAGATCGATGCACTAACAAGGAAACTCCCCGGGTCGCCATGGCCATGTGAGATGTACCAAGAAGTATGCGACTGATCTCAAATGTTGCTTCCAAATCTGTTGAACGATGGAGAGAAGTTACGGGTAGTTTCACGGTTGAATTCTAATTCCTAAGACCATTCGACAGCCATAGATCGCGAATTGGTTAGTAACGCTGATGATCGGGCTCGTAGGTTTAGCATCAAAGTTCGCGTCCTTAATCCATGAGTTGCTTTTGCATTCCATTTGTCTTGAAACACGTTTTTGAACGCTTGCAAAACAGTTGCTCGTGCCACGTCAAATAACTTAACAACTAGTGATCATTTTCTCAGATAGTCCTTAAGAAAAACTTCTATTGGGACTCATACAAATACAATTTCGTTGTCACTGCCATGAAGAAAGATCTTCAACTTATATGTTACTGTGACGCCTCTGAAACGGTTGTAAAGCACATATGATAAACATCAGACGGATAACAAAGGCCGCGGATCGACTGTTACCGTAATCCGCGGCCGCATCAAAATCGATGCTACGTGGAGTTCTACAAGTGCCCACCTTTTTCTACGCTGGTGAGGTTTCCTTCGATGGTCGACATGGAATTATCATGGATTCTATTTCCAGGCTATGCAATATCAGAACAATGCACCTCTCGAAGCGCACACAGTGAAATAGTATGAACACAACTCTCACCCCAGGCTAGACCTCATACAGAAATATTTATTGGTCTCGGTAATGTTATCTTTCCCGTTTTGTTATTGACCGCCCCATGTCCAATTGTATCTTATGAAGCACGTGATTCTTATATAATGCGAAAATGATAATTTTTTCCACTACAACAAAGTTTGTAGCAAGAAAACAGGTACATTAGATTAGACTTATATGTAGAAGTGTAGCTATTTTTATGTTGTATCATAAATTATTGACACCTCAGAAAATCTGTCTACTGAACAGAGGTACATCGCTAGAAATCCCAGATGGGAGAGCTCCATGATCCTCTCCACTTTTCTCTGTCCATTGTGAGATAAATCAAAATGACATGAAATTTGTGAGAAGTCTCACAAAAATGCTCAATCATGGGCAAAACTGTTTGCTCAGACGGGAGTCGAATCTACACTTTTATCTTACTGCGCAAAATTGCTAGCAGCTTCATTTCTGCCACAAACTTTTGCAACGCGAACTCCGGTATAAAGCACCATTCAACAACTAAAAACAAGTAGACCTTCACGAAAAGCATTGTGCGGTGCTTCTAGGAGGTAGCGTTTTATAAGCCCTATGAATCGCTGCATGCAAATCGAGTTGAAGGCACATTTCGCGAAAGCAAAACGGATAGAGGGGCTTTAATCATAAAGTATCAGGTGCTATCTGGCTCTGAGAAGAAAAGAAGAGAAGTCGCTGAAAATCCCAGTAAGTTCCTTCTTTTCGGTGCGAAAGTTCGATGGTCAAGCTGTGCACGAAAACGTGCGGCGAAGAGAAAGGAAAGGAGGAGAAGAATAAGACGGAGCTTAGTGTAGACTCTTCCGTAGTAGGCCTGCCTTGATCAAATTCCAAGATTCTGATCATGGGCTCCACTGGTTCGCAGTCAAAGCCTCCCAAACAATGGCGAACCCAGTGACTATATTTGTAGTATCAAATGCAGTTTAGTGTTAGCGTGTTTGTAGTTGTTGTTTTGCTAGGTCGCTGCTGTAGCCTAACGCTCCGACACCGACTACTGCTTTCCCGGCCATTCTTACCACAGCCCCTCTCCGTACGGGGAACGCGGGGAAAATCGTGCCACCTGCTTCCCCCCTCCCCCCTCTTTTTTCAGTGATTCCCATGTTCGCTGGAAGTAGCGAGTGGGTTAGTGGTATTTGTGGCGTAGTTCACCAGCCTATTTCTGAGATATGTAAACTTAAAAAGGCATGGTTACGTCAATTTGCTTGGCGGTGGAATGCGAAAGTTGAGATGCTTAGTAGGTGGGATGGAAAGTGACATTAACGCACGGAACCCGCGAATTGGGATGCTCAACATTCCGTCAGTTAAGGGCTTTGGAAGGAGTTCTATGACAGCGGACATCACCAGCACGCCAGCCTTGCTTGAACACCTTTACGGCATTAGCTGCAATGGAGGCAGATAGGGGCCTGCACTTCGGGCAGTCATTAAAAGGGGGAGGAGCGGGGGATTGGAAAGCGAACCTCAATGGTGGACCAAAATGAAACCTACATGAAATCTGGTGGTGTGGCTTACCCAAGCGGAGCTCTTGCTATTTGTATCCTTCTCGATTTCACGGTTAGTCCGATGAGTTGGATACCTAGCAAAACACAGCACTATACAGCGTCAAGGCCATCGATGTTACGATTCGCTTATGTTATTTGTTCCCGTACCAATTTCTCAGACTCTTCTTTAGCAAAAGTTGTTGCAATTACACTCACTTACGACGTTATTACCAATACATATAATGGCATCTGTACCATTGAGTGATTTCAAGTTGTCAGAAAGTGTATAATAAATACTAGCGGCGCCGCGCCAGGGTGTACTATTAGTGAACCAACGTCCAATAAAGCGAAAGATGAGGGGACGGATTCCCGAGACGTATTACAGCGTTGTCGTATGATGGGCAGAGTAGAACATGCTAGGAAGGTGGACATAACAACGGGATAATTACCCGAAACCCAATCTCGGTTCATGGAGACAGCAGCTGGTCAAAATTCTCATATAGCGGACCTAGTCTCATGAAACGCAAGCAGCGGGAGCTTCGAAGGCATCAAACTAGGCCGAGGACTCGCTCATCTAGGGGTACATGGAATGGTAGGACACACTGCCCACCCAGAAATGGATTGATTCGATCCATCAAGACTTGCAGCTCCAATCGACCATAGCAGCTTTCTATCAGACTTTTATTCATCAAGGTTTTAGATGTTAGTCTTTTTCGAGGGAACGATTTTTCGCAGACCAATGCTGTCCGCAGTGACTGGTCTTGAGCCTAACTTCTGCAGAAGTGTTGATCAGCTATGTTGCCACATGGATACCATATACACTGCGTCCCATAATTATAACTCCACCTGAGAATTTCCCAAAATCTCGGAAATTTAGATGTTTTGGAAGAAGTCTCCAAAGTGACAATGTGGTAAATATAAATGGAAATTGCCTATGAACCTATTCTTCCAACTTGAGATCGCAGGGATTTTTTTTAACAATTTTTGTGCAAAAGCCACTTGGCCGACGTCCCAGAATTATAACTTCACCTTAAGCTTTTTCTATTACTTTTCAACTCTGTATCACGAAACATTGTCATTGTCGTGGCATTTTACTTTTTAAGGAGATAGCGTGATGAAAACTGCTGTCGAACTTTGAAAAATGCCAGGTCGTCGCACAAATTGTTGAGCGAAGCAAGCACGCCAGTTCGGAGAAATTCCACGCTAAGCTCGAGAATTTCTTAATGGATTTCATACGATATGGAGTTCAGGAGAGGTCCGGGGTCCCTTCTCGTTTTTCGATAGAAACAAAACATCGTGACGAGAGAAACAACCAATTCTATCAAGCGATGCTCTGTTATCGAATCTTCGTCGAAACTTAAAATCTTATCGGACTCATGTTTCAGACGTGAAAAAGAATCTCAAGTTCATCCCTGAGTGGAAAATGTTCAAGGCATCATCAGTAGCAAGAAACTGGTATCAAACGGGGCCGATTCTTCTGTGAAGGTGCAGTCGGGCTGACAGTAGTACGGTTCGCTTTTCCTTGATGTGCTTAAGCATTTATCTGTTTTTCTACTCATGCTTTTTCTTTTCTTAAGTGGCTTTTTTTGTCGCGAGGCACCACCTAATGGGAGATAAAGTGAAGAGGAAGAAAAATCAGAGCTGAAACATATCAAGCAAAGGCGAACCGTACTCCTGCCGGTTTGACTGCACTTTCATACAAATCGACCCCGTTTTCGGATGGTTTCTGCTACTGGTGATGCCTTCCACATTCCCCAATCTAAAATGGGAAGATGGAATTTTTTTCACGTCTGAAACATGAGTCCGTTGAGATTTTGAGCTTAAAAAAGTTCGATAACAGAGCATGGATTGGTAGTATTAGTTGTTTCTCTCGTCACGCGGTTTTGCTTCTATCGAACGAGAAGGGACCCCGGAAGCTCTCCTGAACTACATATCTTATGAAATCCATGAAGAAAATTCTTGAGCTCAGCGTGAATTCGGTCCAAATCTGACACGATTGCTTCATTCCACAGTTTGTGCGGCCACATGGCATTTTTCCAAGTTCGTCAGCAGTTTTTGTTACCCCTTCCCTTTAAAAAGTAAAGTGCCACGAAACAAAATGTTTTTTGAGGCAGAGGTGAAAAGTGATAGAAAAACGTATGGTAGAGTTATAATTTTTGGACGTTGGCCAAGTGGCGTTTTGCACAAAAATTATTGAAAAAAATTCTTGTGATCTTAAGTTGGGAGATGAGATTCATAGGCAGGAGTCAAATCTCCACTGGTTAACAATTAAGGAACATCTTGTTTATGCGAGCGCAGAATGGAACCTTAGGGTCGAGCGTACCTCTCGGCTTACGTCAGACTGTGCACTGTGACTGTGTTTTTGATAGAGATTCATTCTGCTGCAGCCTAATGCATTCTGATGGCAAATATGGTGCATCGGTTGTGTACAGGTATCTGCTGCATTTCCTTGCAATAGCTTCCGGACCGCTCACAACTCATAGCGCAAGAAGTCCACATCGAAATGACTGAGGGTTAAGAATGCGATTGAACTCACAGGCTATTTGGTCTTTGCTGATGCTATTGAGCGATCGTTGAAGAAATCCTTCCCGGAAACTTCTTGCGTTCTTTCCCCAGCATGAATGTGCTAGCTGTGATCACTAGAGGCAGCACACAAAGTATCACGCAAGAAGATCCGGTTTCCGAAGAGAAATAAAAGAAAACACAGTTTATGAACCTTTGAGGGTAATTTGAGCGGAGCCAAAGGCGGGCCATGGAAAAAAGTGCGCCTCGGGGCACCTACGAATCAGGCAACGCAATGAAAGAGTCGTGTGAAAGAGTTCGATTCTGAAGAATGGAGACAAAACAACCGATAGATTATGATACGTTAGAAGTGTAGGATGCTAGTGCAGCAAGTCTAAAGGTCAAAAAGAGTTATTAGTGAACGCATTAAAAGAAGCAGTTTCCACCGCTAATATTTGTGCCGGATTTTCGGCGGGAGTTCGAACACGCAGCGGTCTCTCCGGTTTTTCAAATTCTTTACCAAAACAAATGCATTTTTTTTTGTTCTTTTCAATCTTAGCGCGGAGAATGGGTCTCAAGCCAGTGATTTATGGGTGAGAAAGAATCATGATTTTTCCGCGAAGGATTCCTTCAAATAGCAGAGACTGGTTTGAACACAGCGCTGATTTTGCTTTTATCCGCAACATTCTCACTTTTATGTTCGTGAAGCATGATTTTTTGTTTCAGTCGTTGATCTATTCTCGTTCCTGATTAGTAATCCCTTTGACCTATCAAAAGCTCCTGGCTATAGCTCTTGATGCGTTCTTCAACAAGTCAACATAATTCGCAATGACACTTAAGTGAGTGGGAAAAAAGCTTGATTCCGAATAAGGATCAGCCAGGAATTATAGACAACCCAATATATACATACCACTTAAGAGGGTTGAGCTACTTGGAATGTGGGCTGAGAAAGTATACAACGAGGGCAAGCAGTGCACCAGAAGAAGAAAACTATCTCTGTTATTATTAGGTTGGCCGGAAGGAAACGTCGCTCACTTTTGTGAGATTGTATCTGTGACAAAACATCCATGTTGCGAAATGCCTGAGAAAGCCGTTTCCTGGCGCACCGCACGATTCATTGTATGTCAGAGAAAATGGTTTTTCTTGGAAAAGTTCTTGTTTGAACACGGTGAGTCTAAAATGTCGCACTAAACATTCAGTAGCAACACTAGGTCTCTGAGGCAGTTACAACTATGGCTTCGCCGCATGCGAGACCGTAAGCGGTAAATGTTTCGAGGAGGAGCATGCGTACCGACCTGAGCTGTTGATCACGAAGTACTAAATAAAACTATTGAATCGACCCTGAACTAAACTACACAAAAACTTGTCTGAAGGTTTGGTTGCGTCAACACTGAAGTTCGAAAGCTTATGAAATTCACAAATAAGGCAATCGGTCGAGGAAATGCATTCGGCATCTACTTAGCGAAGCGAAAAAACACTCTGCAGCGGTGGAACTCTGTCCCGCAGCTTCAAGACAACAGAGCTTTCGTAATCGCTGTGAGGTCATTTGGGAAAGGAATGTCCTAGATAACACAGTGAGAAGACTGCTGTGGTTGCGAGCAGATGTACAGTTATACCGACTCCAAAATCGGACATACACGAGAAGAAATATCATTTTTTGTATTGCAGGACAGTACGAGAGGTGTTGCTTGAAGTGTTAGTTGTGGGTAAGGCAGTCCCTGTTGAACTGTGCGCAGCAGGTCGCCTGCTTGGATCAACAGCTGCGTCATCAAGGGATCTTCTGACCGATGTTCAGTTATTGCACAAAGGCGAAAAATTCCCATGTTGCAACAATACCCTAGAAAGAAATCAAAGAATAAGACCTCAAACTCCTGCGTTACGTGCCTATTGAGCAGATCCGGTGCTTTCCGAGAACCATACACTCCGGTCAGCACAGCACACCTCGGCCGATAATGAACTCAAGAACTCCGATGAGCTGTTTTTGTGTACTACTTTCTCGAGTCGCACCCAAGACAGTTCTCTGCAGAAGCCTTCCATTTCTTGCACAGAGAACAGAAAAAATCTTCTCCTTGAAATGGAGCGCACATTTAAGTTCATGTGCTTTTTGATGTGTTTCAGTTGAATTAATTGGTGACAAAAAACGACATTTCTCATCCGCTAACCTAACCAGAACCTTTTCTCAAATTTTTGTGTGCCAGTGCTCCTTCCTCTCAGATCTTCTGATCTTACTCCAATACCTGCACTCTATCAGATTTATCAGAGACGTTACCTACATAATAGGTTAGTCGCCCTTCATAGTTACTGGTGCTTAGAAGTCCCATCTTTGAGCGTAGAACGAAGCAAACTATTATATATTGTAGGCACGTTCTTCAGAGCAGCAAAATCAGTCTTGCAGCTCTTGAAGGAGTTGTTGAGAAATGAGAGTGTGGCGTGTCGTTCAAGAGGTTCTTCCTAAATGCTGGGGTAATGCAGCCCTTCCACCGCATAAAATGACAAGGTGTCAAGAAGTTGTTTTGTTCGGACATACATTGGATGGGCTTCGAATCTTTACATGCATTGCTCCGAAAGTCTTCCGATAAATATTGGAGAATTGTGAAACAATTTTTATTTGAACAAATGAGTCCACCTATCAGAAAACTAGAAACCTCATATCGCGGAGCGCGATTTTGAACTTTTGGATTTCTCTTATTTGTTTGATATCTTTCCAGTTGCTGCAGCGGAGCGCCATGCGATTGGGATTATGTTTGCGAGGGCACCGAAGAATTTCTTGCGAAAGGAATTCTGTAATGCGACGCGAGAGGAAAAATGAAGCGATCAGATAAGGCTGGCTAAGTTTTGCCTATATAACGGCTATAAAAAACATAGGCCTTGCTTTTTGCACTTGTGTCTCTTCGACAATCGTACTGAGCTTCACCGAGCTTCGCTGAGTTGCCTCTTTGCTATCATTTTTCCTCTCACTGGAAATTCGATTAAGATTATCGTATTTTTTGGTCGATTGGATGGTATACGTAGCCAGTGGTTGATTATATCCGATATTTTGGTATTCCTATCAGAAGAAGATAGCCAAGATAGCCAATAAAATTCGGCTGTTATCGTATCTCTAGCTGCGTGGCAATCTTACCTCATTTGTTCGTTGTTTTCTTTAGCAGGGATCACAATCTCTCGAAAACTCCTTCTGGGTCTCTTTCTTCATAACTACCGATTGGGATCCTCACGCGCCAGATTAAATGGAGGACCAGCCATAAGGTAGCTAAGGGCACTTGCCCTCAACATATGTTGCACCGTGATTCACTCCACTCAGAGATGGCTTTTTTATTCGAAGAAGACCAGCACTTCAAAATTCCGTGATTGGAGAAGCAATCTACCAGCTGCCACTTGTCAGAGTTTGTGACACAGCAAGCGTATTAAGACATCTTCATAGATTCGTAAAGATCCGAAAATATGGGGTTTGCATCTCACATGCTCTGAGCCTGAATCAGCTCCGAACGCGACCTTTTATGTTCCGTGATCACATTGTTACGTTCCTGTTGGTCTCCCATGGTTCCTTCATTTATGATCGGCTTGTTTACCAGTAGCTTGGACTCGGTGCAATGTTCTAACAAAACCGCAAGCAACAGTTTTGAGTTTTGACGGCAGAAGCCTAACCACCTCCATATTTGACACTACTGGTTTGTTGGCAGAACGAAAAAATCTTCACGCTGGGAATCAGCATTCACTGATAGCACCAGTGATGAAGGCAAATGTCTACAGCTTGATAGCGACGCTTCCAAATTGAAGGTATGGTAAGGCAAAGTCTGCTTTTGTCGAAATTCCCCGACTCCATATTGCGATGAGAACTCATGTAAAAATAAGGATACCCGGGCCAACAGTTATTTCAGATCAATAGCGTAGCCCTAATCTCATGCCAACGAATGAGCATCGGCTGCTTTCTAGAGAAGAAATCATGCTGTAATCACTATGATGTCAAAACCGACATCCAACCTCTTTGAACTCTTTGATCGGAGCTCAGTGGGGTTCTATAACAGAGACATTGAGCGCCTATCTTTGCATTGATGATGTGATGCTAATAATGTTGGTGCACACCAAATCGTATATGTGTACCAGAACTGAAAAGTATTGAACTCGAAAATGGCCAACTACTCAGAAATTATGTGCCAACCAAATAAATTCTATTTGTGTCACCCTTGCCACTCCTTCATAGATCGCTCATGCTGCTCATTTCATTTTACACGTTTCAACTTATGATTTCTGTATTGGATCAAAGCAGTGGGTGCGATGTCTAAGATGCGGAGCGATTAGCGATTTTGATGACGTCATCGGTGGGATAACATAGGCAAGGGAGGGGGAGGGGGTGAGGGATGATAGGGGAGGGCCTTATCGTCGATGCAACTCCATTTCAACTAACGACAACTAGTGGCCTCACCGAAAGCACTCCGCCTCTCACACACTCCTTCGAGTCTATTTCTCAGTTTTGTAAGCAATATTCTATCCTTTGTGAATAGGTTTGTTTTGGCTCCATTGCTACACATCTAAGTCGTTTCCGTATTCAACTTTACTTTTATTCGAATCTGAGAAGGGTGCCCATAGTCTGACCGGTACCCGACAATAGGCCCTTCGCTTGGAGAGAATGCAGAAGAGCAGAACTTTCGGTGGAGAGTGGCAGCGCGTACTGCAGCAATTTTGCGTCAAGTTTGGTAGGATGTGTTACAGTACGTTCCACATAATGAAGCATGCGCTGCGACTCATCCTGTGACACGTCTGCGTCTCTGTCATATCGCCGCGTGACAGGCCTCCTAAGGGGCCTGTCACGCGGCGAGATGACAGAGACGCAGACGCCCCATTATTTTTATAGGGGTCCTTGTGAAGGTCGCAAGTCAGGATTGATAATCGCTGGCCGTGGATTACAGAATAAGTAAACGTGAATTCAGAAGGCTTGACCGAAACTGTAAAGATTATTCATATTATTATCATTGTTCGTTTTCGAGGTTTAGGAAAGTATTTGCAACTACGAAAATTTTCTATCTATTAATTTTTGCGAATTACAAAATATACATTATATGAAATCATTTGAAGATACCACAGGAGAAAACTAAGAAATTTTTGGCATAGATCAACATATACAGTACCGTGCAGTGAAGTATTCGTTTTCACTTTTTCGAACATAACTCCCTCAGAACTCAAGCTTTTGGAGTGAAACCTAAACAGTGGGTGCCCCGAGTAGTTGGCGACATTACACTTATGTGACGTTGCAGCAGCTCCCTTTCCAACTGAAAACGGTGCCACATTCGGATATTGTATGCCAACTCCCATTTCCACTTGTCATGATTGGTGTGTTTTCATGTGAAGGGTTGTGCGAGTTTTTGCTGTTTTGAGTCATTTTCATGTTCATTATGAACTACTAAGGCCATATCAAGACATTTGAGAGTTTGTGACTTGCCGCAGGACGGGGCTGACGATAACATTCGCAGCTCCCATGAAGGCTCAAAATCTAGCCAAGTTACCCTACTTTAAAGAGTTCCAATACGATGTATTCAAACGATCTGGGAAAGATTCGAGGACACCGGGTCTGCTGGAATCAGAAAACACTCAGGGGCAGCAAGAATGTATTCTCGTCTCGTCCCCAGAAACTGTACTCGGCTTGCAGGTAGTGGTCTGCATCTCACTGCAGCCGACATTCGCCGCCAAGCATCGACCTGTGAGGGTTCAAACCTATCCGTAGATATCGTACATGTCATCTGTGAGATGCTGGTCTTTTTGGACATCATCCAGTAAAGAAACCGCTGATTACCGCCGGGGACCTCGAAGCACTCTCGATTGGGCTCATGCTCACAAGAACAGCGGTGGCGAAAAGTCGTCTGGAGAAACGAGTCGAACTTTTTTGCTG
>KZ345633.1:0-10814 GCA_002352805.1 Teladorsagia circumcincta
AACTTTGTTCAGCTTCCACATACGCTGAGAAGTTTTTAAAATAGAGGCCTACGAAATACAAGGTCCAGTCGACAAAACGCCCCATCCTCGCCGATTCCACCATTGAGGCAGTGACTGAAACCCAGGGCCGAGGCTAAAGGACGGGCCAGATATTGCACTCCATCAAAAAAAAAAACGTAACAACAAAGTCCTTACTTCAGCCATGTCCTTTCCACTTACAACACCTAATCGAGCTGACATTCGTTGCAATAACATACCAGTAATATGAGCAGAAAGCAACACCCATAATAACTGAAAAAAATCATGGATCCATCAAATTCCGTGACTCATTGAAAAATGCTCAATGCTTCCTCTGAAACAACCATCATTAAACAATTGCAGAGGAGATGCACAATTCGCACTTTGCGCCTACAGATAGTAACCGTTTCTTTGAATACCATGCATTTCCGCATGCTACAAACTTGCACGTGCAACCCCTGGAACTCCGAATTCATCATATACTAATGGATCAATTATTAGTAGAGCACGCTACCCGGCACAAAGGTCAAATGCATGGACATAGCCCTGTACTGCTGTCTACAATCTGTTAGGGTAACTTGTGGACGAGGAAAGTGGGATGATCATTCAAGTAGGTGACCGCAAATCTGAATCGGACCATTTCATAAAAGCTATAAAAACTTGGACCTGTGAATCTTGTTTGGACTGTGACTCGCATCCCTCTTTACTGGTAATGTAGAACATAGCAGTGGTCAAAAGTGTTTACCGGAACAATTTTTCGTTTTTTATTTTTTTTCCTTCTTCTTCTTCTTCTTCTTCTCCATAGCTTAGTCCCGCGCAGTCGCAAGATCCGCTGTCCTCAATAGTCTTCGCCACTTTGTTTTATCCAGGGCCAGGGCGTCTTCTGCCGTGGCCCTGACTTCAGGTCCTTCTTAATGACGTCTGTCCACCTCTTCTTTGGGGCTCCTCGCGGTCCCTTACCTTGTGCTTCGAAGTCCACCGCTGTTCTTATTGGGTGGCCCCGTGGCCTCCTAGCACGTGTCCATACCATCGCAGACGTTGTTCTCGTATTTTCAACTGGATCGCTGCAGTCTGCATTACCAACCTAACGTCGTAGTTTATGATCCTGTCCAGCCTCGTCCAGCCGTAGGCCCATCTCAGCATTCTTGTTTCAGCGGATTCACTACCGTATAGCATTGCAGGCCTCACCACAGCCCAGTACACATTCCCTTTGAGCGTTCTGGAGCACCTTCGATCGCAGAGGATTCCAAAAACCTCCCTCCATTTCATCCATGCCGCGTTGATCCTTGCCTTTACTGCCTGATCCACACTACCGTCGGCTGCTAGATCTTTCCCAAGGTATCGCAAGACCTCCACTCTTTCGACGGTTTCTCCGGCCGTCTACGATCGGCTCAGTTACCTCTTCGGAACTCAAGAACTTGGTCTTCTTGACATTCAGCTGGAGCCCACCTTTTGCCAGCACTTCCTGCCATTTCTGCACCTTACTCTGGAGATCTTTTCTGCTGTCCGCTGTCAGGGCGATGTCGTCAGCGTGAGGGATGGTCTTCAGTGGTCCCTCCATGAGCCCCTTCACAAGGACATCAAATGTCAGGAGGAAGAGGAAGGGGCTCAGAGCTGATCCTTGGTAGAGATGATCCTTGGTTTTTAATTACTTTTCCATTACATCCTTATAAGTTTTAGGTCCATTACTATATCTCACTCTTACAATTCGACGTCATGTTTTAAAACAGCCGATTATGAATGGCACTAGAACGAACCCCAAGGGAGGAGAGAAACACCAAGGGAACACAAATTGCTCACTCATCCCCTATATCCCCCATAAACCCTTCCCTCCCTGAGGCTCAGTCCCAAGTGTTGTATGTGGCTCTTTCATTAGAATGACCACAAATGACATAAGCGCCCAATTCGCTTCAAATGTTAATGCGATTTCAGTGTTGTCGAATCCTGGAGTCATGAGAATCGAATTGGTCTCGCGTATGGTTAGACATCAAATTCGAATCGAATCTCGTTCAAGTCGTACAAAGCATCTAGAGTTCCTGATAGAAGTTGTCTGAGAGATAAAAACCCAGGCTTTATTATCGGACGCCGTCGCAATCAACGGGGTGGGCGCATTCAAGCGGCGCTACAATCCTGAGTGGAGTAAAATAAGCGGTGCTCCCCAGAAAGGGACTGAATGATGCCATCTGCTTTACCTTTTTATGTGTCTAGTTGTGCTCTAGCGCTGTACTATTGTAGAACCTCATGTGAAGCTTCATATTGTTGTTAACTTTGAAAGGACATGACAGCTATTTTTACCTTATACTGTGCTTTTGCACCTGACTGTAGATCACTTTCGATATTTCCTGGATCAAGATAAGCTATACTCATAAGAAATCCTGGACCCGTAAATGCCCACAGTTTTCGCCATGAAAACCACGTCTGAAACATGTATTGTCGTCTGCGTATTGATTCAAGACTAGTAGTGAATACGGTATCATCAGTTATGATGACCAGCATATCCATAGATTTTAGGCCTCGAGAAAAAAATCTGAAGAAATCTTTCCAGATGCTCACTGATGCGTCCGTGTCTGGAATCTCCACCAGATCCGTCATGCTTTCCTCATCTTCCCCTCCTCCGGCATCTCTCGGCACAGGTCTTAGCGTCCTCGCAGTGCCATAATCGTTCATTTGAATCTCTGAAATAAGTATTAATTGGTCATGAAGGTTCAGTGGACTACCACAGGATGTGTCAAAGATGCAGGGCGTGGGACGGAGAGAAATATACTCTCCTTCGCTCTATGAACAAGGAATGTGGGTATAGTAAATGAGCACATGTTGGAAGGTGAAAGATTTGGAGTTCCGTGAAGATGAGAGTGATGGCTGATGTATATAAGGCCCCACTTCTGGGGAAGAACTTCTCAGCGTGACTCAATAGCGCCTTGCAGCACCACCACCTGACTTCACTTTTGTGGGCCGCTGTGTGGATGCTTTGATTTAAGATATGATCGATAAAATCGTAACGCCTACACTAATCGTAAGCTATAAGCAGCATGATCTCTCAGTGATTAACAACCCACGCATGTTCACTGCCACATCACGCAAATGATAAATTTGGAATGCAGATGGCTAGCGAACCTTCCTTCTGCGCGCCCTTCCTTCGGAAGTTTTTCATCACTCAAATCTATCAAAAATTTCATCAGTATGGAAATGTGGGTTTTCTGTATCCAAAGAGCAACCGACGACATCGCAATATAGTAAAAAGATATATGTAGCTTATCGAACAAAACGTTTCTTCTCCATATGGTTCAGATTCTGATCCATCATTGAACCACATCTTCATTTTCGAGTATTGAAAAATGAAAGGTTGTCGACCTTCCCTACATTTCGTCTTTTGACTTCGAACCACGCATAAATGGTAATGAGGTGGAAGGTGGGCCAATTACTGCAGCGCTGCGCTTCTTGGAAAGTTGTCGCATTAATGGCAATTTGATAACATCCAGGGCAGTGTGCGGAAATGGTCTATGAAAATGCGTGCAGGATGCATGCGAGTATCTTATTTTACGAAGTTCCCGAGAGGCTCACATATATCTCCATGGACGGGTCTACATACTCAGGATGGGGTATGTTAGGTTGTCCCAAAAGTAGTGTCTTTTTGAATCGACCAAAAAATTTCCCGCTAAAGTTCCATGATTTATATAAATTTATGAACCATTCGAAATAGAATTGTCTGATGATTGATTGATTGATTTAACTGATTAAACGCACGTGATTCACTTTCACATTTGTTGCAAGGTTTGCAAATTTTGGGCCTGCGAAATGGGAGGTCCAGGCGACGAAATTAGCCACAACGACCACTAGCTTCATTTCTATCTTCCTTTAGGAGAAACCAATCAGTGATGAGCCGTTAACATAGCCACAACTTCCTCTAGACATGCCGCTATTAGGCTTCTCAACAACAGCGCTTCTTCCACATTTGTTTTTTTTTCGCCAGAACTCGACAGACAAGCACAATCTCTTGAAATATAGCCCTGTTCGGGTGGAAGAAAGGACCCCGGTCCAAAACCAACGAAGTCGGGCGAGATAAAAACCACCAACAGCAGCGGCCCGGTGTGGCTCACGAACGGCCGTGTCCTTACGCCCTTGCTCGACATTAAGGAGCCCCCCTCCTACACCGTCACGAGGTTTGTCCTAACGCTGATTTTCGTTGTTCCATTTGTTGTGTTTTTATGCTAAACTGTTGTTTGTTAATCGTCGGGACATATTATGGACCATATAAGGTATCCATAAGGTATCCGGATGATTTTCTCATCTTATCGGGGAAATTTTTTTTCAAGTATTGTTATCATTTTCGGGGACCGAATAACTTATACCGCAGGCCTAAAACCGACCAAATTTACAACGAATATAGAAACAAAACAAACGGGCGGATAGATCAGGAAAGGTGCTCACGGATGATAGATCAGCTGATATGAAACAATAGTGTTCCAGAGGAAGAATTTCTGCTCAAAAATCGTATGGCTTTTCGGTCAACCAGAAAAAACAAATCCGAAAAGAAATACGGCAAAGCGTTTCAGACAACCAAACAGCGTATGTTTAGAAGAGGTCATTAGTAATTAGAGGTACATCATTAATCGGTTCCCCTTCAGGAAAAATAGATTTAGAGTTAGTTGTCGATTTGGCTAATTTTCTTTGGCTGGATCAACCATTTTGCAACTGAGGCTCTTTAGAAACTCTGCAGGGAATGTGGAAGCCAAACAATATCTAAAAGAGCAAACGATTCTCCCTCGAAGAGTGTATCGGCGATACAAAAGACGGTATTTAAGCATTTTTTTTGCTGAAAAAAAATCGACAGTACTTATGGGACAACCTAATCATGGGGTTACAGAATGGTTATGGCCGCTAGAACCGGAAAGGTCGAAACAATATATCAACAACCTGTAAAACTTATTTATAATATTTATGTCGGGTTGCGCTGCCAAGTCGGTAATGAATGAAAAAGAAAATGTCGCGATTGAAAACTAACCCGAGCTCATGCCAAAGAGTCGCTCAAATTAATATTAAGACAATTTGACCACCGCTTCAATTTTCAACATTGAAATTGGCGCAATATGAATGTCCCTTCGTTCTATGTACTATAGGTGTTTGTTTTGTCAACGGCGTGCAAATGTCTGGTACATATTGTGAAAAAGTAACAAAACTCTCCACAAGCTGTCGTTGAGCAGAGATCCGGTTCAATAGTTTCTTTCAGACCGCCTTTGTTTACCGCTGCAGGTCCCCTTTGATGTTATTCTTCTTCGAGAGCTTCAACTCCGTCTCAAAAAGCCGCAACCCACAAAGCAAAGAACATTCAGGACTGCTGCTGTGCCAGAGTTCCCGAATTCATCCCTGGGTCTTATTTTAAGGGAGTTTCGCCTACTGAATACAGCATGGGTCCAAATTCAAAGGAAACCCTATATGCAGCAGTCGAGGCGCCCTCAGAGTCTCTACGAGCTATGGTCGCTTAGAAGGCAAAAATATCGAAGGGCTTTGCAGGTGTAAGTTGCAAGTATGCCAAGCAAATATTTGTAGAGATTCGTCATGGTTCAATTTAGATTGCACTTTAGGCGTCATGTTACGCTGTTATTACGCACAATATTTACATAAAAATGTGAAAATATCAGTGATCGCTGTTTTCGTTTCCCTTTCATCTTTACAGGTCACCCCTGGCACTATCGATATGATAATTCCAAAGCGCAGCTGAAGCATGGGCTTATATCACTTCCATTTCCCACCTATGATCATCTTTCCACTTGTGGATTATTATGGTGAATTTCTTCGGAAAACGGAGAAAAGTGGGAACTGTGGGTTAGAGATCCCAGCTGTGCGCTACCATGCTCTCTGTTTGAAACAGTGCAAGAACGCCTGTGAAAGTCACTGGCCGTTTCAAAACGTCATCGGAGAGAACAGCACGGCAGAAAGCCTGTTATGTGATGCTTTCGGCGATACGAAATCATGCAGAGCCACTACAGGCGGTGGACAAGGATGTTTTGGAGAAACAAACCAAAATAAAAACCTCCAAGGCATAGGGTTTTTAGCACTATATTGGAAAAAGCCGCTGCACATGTAGCGTTACGTCATCAAGATGCATGGGTAAGACTGCTTGTCTGCTCTGCAACCACAAGACTCGTTCGCACTTCGAAAAGATCACCCAACCGAAGCAATACGAGCTGCATAGAGAAGTTCAACCACTCTCCACATAGCCCCGATATCGCCCATCAGACATCAGCTTTTCCTATCCATGCCCCAATGCGCCTTGGTGCGACAGCTTAGATCGCACAAAGTAATTTCTGCAGGAGAAGGAGGCTCCGGTGGGTGCAAAAGCGAAAACGAAATGGAGTGGATTCTCCTCTCCAGTGTATTCCTCCCCATGCGAAAATTGGAATCTCTGAGGGCGGCATTAACTGCCAACAAACTCCACTGTATGCATCCCTTTAGCTTTTTATATGATAACAGTTTGCGTGCGCCCACATTCGCGTGCTTCACACGGGACTGCACTCATATAGACTGGGGCCATCAAATCTATAATGTTCCCTGCCAAACTCCGTCCCTTTTGGTGCGCGCCCTTCTCCGGAAACATTCGACTCCCCTTCCTCCACCAACCTCTACCCTCCTTTTCCAGTCTCCGTGACCTCTTCAAACCGAGTTATGATGTCTCGTTGCTAACTCCGCCCACTTCGGTGCAGGCCGAGACCGCCATCAGCATTTAGTCTTCCCTCCCTCTTTAACCTCAATCCACTTCTTTCCCGGTCCCCGGTACTTCTTGGAACAAGTGATAATTTTCCGTGGCAAACTCCACCCACTTCGGTGCTGGCCCCATCCCCGATAGCACTTGACCTCCCTCCCTTCGTCTACCCGCTCTCCAAGCCTTTATGGTGTTATGAGAGTTATGATGTTTCGTCGCAAAGCCCGCCTACTTCGGTGCGGTCCACGCCCGCCATCATCACTTACCATTCCCTATTCTCTAGCCTGTATCCACGTTTTTCCCTATTTCCGGGACTTGGAACCGAGTCGTGACGTCTTGTTGCAAACTGCGCCCACTTCATAGACGCTCCACTCGCCGATAGCAGTTAACCGTCGTTCCTTTACCAACCTCCACCCTTCTCTCCGGTCTCCTTGGCGTCCTGGAACGAGTTATGAGGGTCGTAATAAACATTGTCCACTCTGCCCATTGTGGGCGGGTTTCCGCTCAGCTCAGAAAAACTGAGAATAGCTTAAATGTTGCTCTCTTATATCGATTTTTTCCTGTTCTATGTGATTTCTCCTAAACAAGTTATAAATTTTTTTTTACTAAGCGCTGCCCATTTAGAAAGCGCTCATCGCGGACAGGTCACTCAAATTCAACTTATCAACTCAGTGCACACCTTCATCCCTTTTTTCCCGTTCATCGGGCTGTTCTGTAATCTGACTCAAAACATTTGCTGTCGGCATGGCTAATCGGGCGCGTGCCCGCCCAGTGTGGGCAAAACTGCAGCCGGTATGTGTTCTGTAAATTAACCCTACCCATCCAAAACTTGACCGGGCTCTGTTGGTAATTCTTCAGGTAGTACCGAACTTCGTGACAGACGGACAGACACACACGCACACAAACAGGCATAGCGCATTACATACAGTTAGGATAATATAATATGACAAATCTGTTTCGTGGTTTACGGTTTGGCTCGTATCCAAGACCTGCCTCCACAGGGACGTGTGCAACACTATTTATGCACGTTTCTGGTTCGCCCGCACAAGGTTACGGTTTTGAATGTTCAGTTATATTGAATGATTCCATCTAATATGAGGCGCCCCGATTTCCATGGAGAGGTGAAGCTCCCTCTATCTATGGCAAGCCTACTTTCGTCCAGGAGAACAGAGATAGAGATCGTTGTCAGATGCGCGCGGTGGAACGCCAGCCAAACCGGAAATGGAACGAGTGAATAATGCCGCGATTGAAAACAGCCCTAAGCAAAACTCTGGAATAAAATGAGCGAAGTGCAGGAATAGTGAATGTTCGAGATGATGTGAGGTGATAAGGGCAAACTACTAATCCGATAAAGCGAAGGCATTATTTACTGAACGAAATTATAACATAAAACATGAACAGTACCGGTGTCTTTGTTTTCCATGGCAGCACAGGAGGCGATCAGTACACAAACGGATAACACTGCACAGTGTTCGAACGCAAATGTACACAATCAAATGAGAATGGGCAAAAGTACAGACACGGAAACATAGCGAAAAATCGTTCAAACCAGTTTGAGTTTACCCATTGAACGAACGGACATCGTTCACACAAAAACATATGATGACTAAGGCAGTGGTGACGACGGTGACGTAATTACTGAACAATGGCGTGATACATCCAGGGTTTACCCCGAGGAAGTGACAGATGGCCCAGGTCGCGAACGGTTAGATGGAGAGGCTGTTTACGCTTGCGTATCGGAGAGTGCGACTTGGATCAATACGCACAACCCAGTGTCATGTCAATTCCGAATCTTCTTCTCTCGGTCATGTTCTCATCTCGTGTAGGGTCGTATAATATGCTACGGTTATGATCTTTGTTCCTACCCTTCTCCCCCTCAACCATAGCAAAGATCGATTTTTAAAGTGCAACTTGTCAACTTGCTGACTTTGTTTTGCGTGGGCAGCACTGCAGCTCGAACACAAACCATGGTGCTATGTTTATCGGGTGGGCATGATTTTTGAGTAGAAGGGACCTCGGGGAAAATGAGATTTCTTGCTCACCCCGCAGTTTCTTATTTATTCAGACTGAGCACAAAGCACCAACCCCGAGGTGGGTAAGCTTACCATTTAGGGTGAGTAACATCAAAAGTCGGCTCTCCCACTCCACTCATGTATGTAGCGCCGAAAATATTTTTGGGACGTAGACGTGGCACCGGAACATCCAACAATCTGACCCGATCTTCCAAAAGGAAGCTCAACACACTCACTTTTTGGGACCTTCGAACTTTTAGTTACTGCTGGCACGTCCCTTCACCAGAGATTGATCTTGTTAGGCAGGAGATTGGCATTTTCCAACCCTATCGAAGGGAAGAAATGGAGGCATCGCCGCTCTTATTGAATTTCGGGATCACCACAATCTCCTTCCATTCATCTAAAGTGAACACTGTTCAGGTCCACATTCACTGAGATGATCTCTAACTGTGCTCGCGTTGTAGCGCGCACTGAAGCTGAGAGGTTGTGCTTTTGCTAGGCGAGTTGAGAAGGGGCAAAAGAGAGGCAGGACTTCATCAAACAGCCATTCCAAATAGTGCACATGAACCGTTTCTCAAAACTATACGGTGGGATTCCCTGAAAGTTGGTAACCTCTCACTCTCATGAAGGAACCGAATAGAAATTTCCTCAAAAGCGCGTTTTTCACTCAGGTCAGCCCAGAAAAGATATCACAGTAATTCATCACTTCCATCATTGTAAACAAGACGGATAATGAAGGCCGCGGACTTAGTGTTACAGTAATCCGCGTTAGCATTGGTGCGCGCTGCAACGAGGGGCGCGCCCTTCAAGCGGAAGAAATATCAGTCGCTCATGCAAGGCAGAGAATACAGGCCTGGTCCATTGTTACCTTCAAGAGAATAGTGCCACGGATCCACTGTTACCTTCAAGAGAATACGTGCCACTGATCCACAGTTACCTTCATCCGTGTTGGCGTTGGTGTATGCAGTTGAAACGTAGCAACAGTGATAGTGCTAATTACGAACTGCTGTCAGCCTAATCTTACGTTAGTCTTTACGTTTCTTCTGGTTTTTGCATAAGCCATGTGTTTTTGCGCTTGATGACATGAACATTTGTAAAAAATTAACAATCCTCTAGTGAACAGCCAGGACTAAGTCCAGGAGGGGGGGGGGGGAAGTCGCTGGAGAAAACGAAGACTGTTTATTGACCCGGGACCTCCCTCCCTTCTGAAGCTTACTCCTAAGCGCTTACAGTAAAAGCATACCGGTTTCCGCGGTTTTAGACGCATTGAGCTATTAAGAGCAATACCTGCTCCTGGATGAAATCAGAAACGTTGTCTACGAAAGTATATCAATGCGCTGAATGAATACGAGCATGACATCCACTCTGCATAAGCGCCATCAGGTGTCAATATTGTGCACAAAATGGCATTCAAAATACCACCACTAGTAAAGAATGTCATCATTCTGACAAGGTAACGAATACCGTACCTTCTTAGTTTATGGCGAATTTGGTGATGATAGGTGTGCAAATTTAACTGAATGGCGCTAACGCGAGGAATAACTATCATACGCATTGAATTAACCCGGCAGATGAAGTTTCGATGGGAGATAAAATTTTGAGAATTCGAGATAGCAATAGTGAACAGTGCTACACAATGTCACAATGCATTGTTTTATGCGATCGAGAACTGATTTCAGTAGGAATCCTTGCCCAAATACAGTTCCTACATCAATCTACTACAATCCAAAAATGCCCTCTTCATTACATTTATGTTATTTGCACTGCAGCGAATCGTTCCCGTCAATGTACGAAACGAGTTGAAGAATGGTGACTGGTGCTTGCGTCGCTAAAAGAGTGCTCCCTTTTGCAGCAGCGCGCACCAATTCTAACGCGGATTACGGTAACACTAGATCCGCGGACTCTACTATCTGTCTTGTTCATTGTAATCCTAGTCACTTGAATTTGGTGCAAAATCCTCAGAATGAATCTTGAACATGTCTACTGGACACAATATAATAATATACGTAGTTAAAAAAAGAGACTGGGCGATTGATCCGGTCTTGGTTTAAATGCATTTATTTTTCATTCAGAATATTATGTTG
>KZ345633.1:32721-48750 GCA_002352805.1 Teladorsagia circumcincta
AGACCCTCCTTGTGAGACGCGCCTATTCACTATCGCCGACCCAATTTTAGACTCTCATCTGTTTAGTTTGTTGAACAAGACAGTGAGACCTCATGAAAGGGGTTGGAATTGTGAAGGGGTGATATGAGAAAGTGAGAACTGATGTAAAGGGAGGAAGTCATGTATTAGGTTGTCTCATAAATAATGTCGTTTTTCTTTGAACAAAAAATTTGATGCTAAAACCATGTGCTTTCAAAAAATCTTATACACCATTGGAAAGAGAATTGTCTGCTCTACAAAATAGCGTTCTTGGTTTCTATAATCAGCGCGCAGTTTTCAAATTTCAAGCCTGCAAAATGGGAGGGAGGTCTAGTCGACGAAAATCAGCCAAACCGACAGCGAGCTCAAACACTATCTTCCCTAAGGAGAAATCAGTCAATGATATACCTCTCACTTACTCATGATCTCTTCTGAACATTTCGCTATTAGGCTTGCCAGCAAGTCGCGTCGCTCCTATTCCAGAATGTGTTTTTCCTCCAGAACTTATGACCAAGCACCAACTATGGGAATTATGCCCAAAAATTTTTTTTCAGCCGAGACATTGAAAACTAGTGGAATGTTAAGAGCAAGTCATGCCTAAATTGGGAATGTATGCCTGATCAATTTTCTCTCCTTTTCAAGGGGAATTTTTTGCCAAGTAATGTGGTCATTTTCGTGTACTGGACACCCTATCACGCAAGCCAAAAATGTGACCCGATTCACAGCGAGTATAAAAACAAAACATATGGGCAAGCTGAGCAGTAGCTTCGTTCACGAATGCTATACCACTTTATATGAAACAATGGTGAATAAGGGGAAAAATTTTAGTTTGAAGAACATTATGGCTTATCAAAAATCAAATTCTTAAGGAAATGATGGAAGGTTTTTTCCACAATCTAACAGTAAAATGTTCAGAAGAGATCATGAGTAAGTGAAGGGTATATCATTGACTGATTTCTCCATAGGAAAGATAGTGTTAGAGCTCGCTGTCGGTTTGGCTGATTTTCGTCGACTGGACCTCCCATTTTGCAGGCTCGAAATTCGAAAACTGCGCACTGATTATAGAAACCAAGAACGCTATTTTGTAGAGCAGACAATTCTCTTTCGAACGGTATATAAGATGTTTCGAAAGCGTAGGATTTTAGCTCAAAAATTTTTGTTTGAAGAAAAACGACACTATTTATGAGACAACCTAATATTTCACATCAACAAGGAAGTAGTTGGGTGTGAATCTCGCGCTGAGTCCTTATCGTTCGTTTGTCTACAGATATACATTGTGCTCTGACCGCGGTGTGAATAGCCGAGTTCATAAGAATATATCCTCGAGCGGTGGACATGGACATGCACCATTTCCTTACCATGGAATTGCAAAATATCATCCACTGAATGTTTCACAAGAATGCTGGGTTGTGAACAAAACTTCCGCCCCAGACGGGACACGAACCCGCACCTCTTCCTTACCGGGCAAGTGCGCTACAAGTTACGCTTCCAGGGCAGCATTTTTCCATATGAAGAAGTTCACACTCGGCTCACAGGGTAAGAGCGCCTCCATCTTCCATTAGGGTGTCCCAAAAGTTTTGAAAAAAATTCGGTCTGCTTGTTCAACACAAAATTCCTACGGAAGAAACATAGGATCAGTAATCTATGTTGTGGCTGTTCTTAGCCACGATCCCTCCCTGTGGATCGAGCAGGGTGCTGATGCCCTTCTCCTAGAAGGAAGAGGAGCGTGAGGCGATTAAATCACCTATTGCACACCTGACCTTTTAACGGTTGTTGGATTTTTTCCTCCCGCTTTGAGCTTGTAGCCTTCTGAGGACATGGTATTCACAATGAGCAAGGTCGAGTGAATACGAAGTGTGGGGTAGCCAGATGATGCCAAGTCTCTCCAGCTCCTCCGTCACCATCCTCGCGTGACGTGGTCAAGCACTGCACATCCCAACCAGGATTTTTTCTTGTAATTTGGTGTAAAATGGGGGCTCGAGACACCATCTCTCGCAGCTGTTCGCATAATGCTCTAGCGGTCACAGCAGTACCCTCGAGTAGGATCTCATCCGGTGGAGCAGAAAAATATGGAGATCATTTCTTTTTCGTTGCGGTCGCATCGCTTGCAAGAACGCGACTTCTGGGCAGAATCCTATGGATGGTGGAATGGGGAGTGGCAATCGTCCTTTCCATTTCCCTCGAATTTTGAGAAGGATTGCTTCGAGCGGAAGCTGGAAAAGTGTCGGTCTTGGAGGAACATGGGCTTCTTCGAGGAACTTTGTCGAAGCAAATCTCTCCTCTTGAGAGGCGAGCGTACACCTCTGGCAGGTGTGAAGGGAGGGTGCACTGCTTTCCATCGACGACCATGACACAATCAAGACTTGAGTGGCGTAGGGACCAGATTCGTGGTAATGAAGCAAAAGACGCCGGTAGTTGTGTCGGTTGGACACAGATCAGTTGATGATAACTTACTTCCAACGACGAAGCACAATAACGGTCAGCTCTAGCGACAATCTACCAACCATGCCCTTATTCCACCATTTGTCCTATGGCTCTGCCTTGCCGCATTCGCACGTAACATGGTTGCGAAATCGAGTGTCGAAATTTTTTCAAAACTTTTGGGACACCCTAATACATGACATTTACTGACCTATTATTGGGAACAAGATCCTTGATGGTCGTGGCTCGAACATGGCTATCCACACTATCGACATCGATCCAAGAATCGTTCGCAGCTCCTTCAGACCGAAGCTCAATTCTGAACGTATTAGTTGAAAAAACGAATAAATGAGAATAAAAAAAGAAATAAAGCTAGTAGAAACGCATGGCACACTACTCTTAATATGGTACCCTAAAGACTGGAATAAAAGAGCCGTGGTTGAACATTCGTCAAAAGTCAGCATTTCACTTCAGCATTCAAGAAAAGAACGAATTTATAGCCCAGGCTGTGGCTGACCCGTACTAAAGTTCATTAACGGAGGAACGTGGACAGGAATACTGTGCTACACCTGCCCATGGAACGTGAATGTGGAATACACACTGTTTCCGCTCAAGGGGCACTCATGACTTCAGATGAATAGAAGTGAACATGAGGCACTGCACGCTACACACTTCCGTTCTTTAATTCTTCCTGGATGAAGCACTTCGAGATGGATTTTTTTTTTGAAAAGTTGAAGCATCCCTATAGATTTTGATGCCCTGAGTTCAACAGTCTCGTCAAATTCTGAGAAATCCCACTTCAAGTTCAAAAGTTTGTTCCAACAAAATAAAGCGAAAAGAACGCAGGGTCGCGTTATTCGCGGGAATTTTGGAACTTAACGGCAAGTACTTTGCAAGTAACTTTCGTAAAAAATGTAGAACAGTGAACAGAGAAAGACACTGGACCACTGTAGTGTGAGAAAATGGAAGAATTTGTCAAAAATAATTTGGAGTGTTGCACTACGTATATGAAGGCAAAGCTCACTTGAAACCAGCGATGGATGACAGCGCTTCCATTTTTCCAATCACAGACCACTGAATTCGAACGTGTGAACCGGTAACAAAGCCGCGAACGTCTTCCATCGTTACATGGTCATCTTTCTGAAGAATTACTATATGATGCAAGCTCGTACAAGGGTATGTCTTATTTCACGTTGGAAAATTGATGGTTACACTACTTTTCAAAAACATACGAACGTAGATCCGATGATGGTCGTGAGGTGTGGAAAAAAATGGAAAACAAAAGAGGTTTCGGAAAGACCTACGGGTTTGAAATTGCTAAAGATAACGCTGGGACTGGCCCCACATAATTTTTTTGCTATTTTTGTGACACAGTTTCACTCCACGAATTCGTAATAAGCACGATCCCAACCTTTATCGCCCTACATACAAGGAAGGGCTTTCTGTTCCCTATGGTCATAAAAAATGAGACGTAATCTCGTATGAGCCTTCTGGAATGCTGTTCTTAAATCAGTTTTCAAACCCTCTTGAGAATCTCCGAACGAAGTTATGAGGGCTTTTCCCGCGTGCTGTAGTGCATGTAAGGCAATGGAGAATAAGCTTCGGAGCAGTGGGGCACTTGATGGCGAGAGTTGTTGGATCGCATTCTCAGCTGGTTCGCAACTTTGCTTTTTTTTAAGGATGTCGAAGACACTTCATCGTCACTACTTCATGAAAGCTTCACTTAGGGGCCTGTACGAAGAATACGCGCAACTCCTGACGTGTTGAAACACCGTTCGGTCATTTTTGGCTCTGATGCCCCCATCAGGCGGTAGAAGTTTAGAACCAAACCAGTGCGATACCTGCACTCATAAATCAATCCACCTCTGTGGGCAAATGTCTTGTTGAATCTGAAGGTCTGACCTAGTTTCCTAGAAGTGGGACAGCCCCTGGGATCATTTCGATTTCTTCATGGAACTGACATTTCATGGTCAACGGCGAACGTATGTATTTGTAAATAATGCCATGTAATTACTGTAAGTATGCCGCAAATATGCTATTACACGATATTTTTTGCTTTTCAGTAGCGTGACTTAGAAGGTGGTTTTCTTCCGAAGCCAGCACTCGCTGACAAACTGATGGCCACCCACTTGGGAAGTTGGGTTATAATTTAAGGTTTGGACGTAACAGGTGCGCTATGAGCACCATGAGCATTCATGGGCAAATGGTGTTCCCGTTCATCATGCGGGTAACAGCAGGCCATCATTTATGAATGCGTGTATAAGCCTTCTCAGAATGCTTCACAAAATACTGGATAATGAGCAGAACCTCCGCCCCAGGAAGGACTTGAATCCGCAGGTCTCGCCTGCCGAGCAAGTGCGGTGCGAGTTACGCTACCAGGGTGCAGCTTGGCACTAACTGAGCTTTACGTGGTATAATTAACACTACCTATCAGCACGTCAGAAAAGGCAGTTAGGAAAAGCTGAGTCAGTATGAAACGGTTCCCCTATAGTGTAACTTGCAATGCACTTGCCCAGTAAGCGAGAGGCGCGCGTTCGAGTCCCGCCTGGGACGAAAGTTTTGTTCAGAACCCAGTATTTTTGTGAAGGCAAACTGAGGCGTTAAAACAGCAGTCAGCAAACAAAACAAGTCAAAATTAAGCGTGTTTAGGAAACTGCCGACGAAAGCATGTCTCAGAATACGCAAAGAATCATCCTGCGAGCTCTTGGCTGAAACCCAGACCGCTATCTCTGCTCTCTTCTGATTTTTCATAGCTTTGATCGGAAAAATCGTTTAGCAAGTTTTGAAGGCAGATTTGAGATCAGCGTTTCCAAGCGCTAAGCGTCTCGAAAGACCGCGGCGATCTGAAAGCTATCCGTTGTTGTTGTCTTTGAGGCCTTCATGTAAGCTCTCAAAGAAATTCGATGGGAAAAAGCGCTTTTTGAAGTGAACGGCCACGTGAATCAGGGCACTTTCTGGCCACTGCAGATAAAATTCAGCATATATGAGTTTTGATTTTAGAAGTTTGTAACATAGTAGTTGGATGGTATCTATACCTCTACACTACTGATAGTTCCTCCTCACCTTCTACCCAGAACAGGTAATAGGCATAACTGACATCACCTTACCGCAAAAAAGGTTGAAAAAAACTCACGTTTTTAACAATGTAGGGTTCCACTGTGGCGGTGAATGGAGCCGTCGTGGTGCGATAATTCACTCGAAGGTAAGCTTGCTGTTCACTTTTCTCCGATCCTTCACCGACGACCACACAGGTGTACCATCCTTCATCCTTTTTCTCTACTTTGTGTATCTTCAAGCTGTTAGAACCAACTCGTTGCGTCCTTGCGGCTCCAAATGGTACATATGAACCATCTAAACTGAACTCTTTAATAAAAGGAAGGGAATGTATGAGGAGAAACAATGAGAAAACTACCTTTCAACCAGTATTTCGAGTTGACTCGTTGAATGACTAGACATATCAACTCGACGTCATCTCCAATTGTTGCTGTGACATTGACTGGACCTTGCTTGATAAGATGGTCCCTGCTCGGACTGCTAACCACGTATAGGTTGTGTGATCGACCACGTTCCAATCCCGGCCCATAAATTTCTGCTTCATCCATGGCCGGACGTGAAATGCACTGGAAATAGCGAAGCATTATAATGCAAAGTGGACCTCAAGTTCAAGTTTCTCGTTAGATCCGAAATTTTTCGGGTATCTGCAACGTACACCCGCCCTGGAATCTAACACTAACATAGGTAGCGGAACGCCTGGAAGTCTAAGTATTCGCTTTTCCATTGAATCGCTGTCGAACCATTGAGAAAAATAAATAGGCGAGATATAAGACGCATAGAGCACATAGGAACTCAGAAGATGCAAAAAAATCAAAGCAAGCGCGTGCTAGCGCGAACTCAGTTAAGGTACGTGACAAATACAACGTCGTTCACCTGCACACTTCCACTGTAGTTGCTTTTGATGAGGATCGTAGCATTGATAGGATTGCTGTAGAAATTCGTGGATGAAGCCGTTCCCATTTGGCTGATTGCATCTATCAAAGCTGTTCCATCGACGTGAACCATTGGAATTTCATATCGCACGTTTTTCGCCAAACACGACAACTGGAAGGGAATTCACTCCATTCACAAAATGCTGGTTATGAACAAAAAAAGGCCGGGAAAAATTTAAATGACCGATGAGGTGATAAAACGATACCATAGAAAGATAATTCTCTTATCAAAAGCGCTAATATGTATGATCGGGTGAACACAACTCCGAAAGTATCTCACATAAGCTCAAGGGTAGAATGACCAAACATGTTCTTGAAGGCCGAGTAAAAACAGAAAAGACAAGCAATAGGCGGATTTCTAGTCATCCCTCGTGAACATCACGAAAATTGATCTTCTACACACTCTAGAGGTCCAAACATCCAATCTTACTGTTCTGTAATACAGGAACAGTAAGATTGGATTAGTTCGGACCTCCTGAGGAAAGAAGGTCGGAGCTCGAAACACTGAAGTACAACGATCCCTAGAGAATACGCACCTGCCAGCTCTTGTCACGGACATTCTGATTCATTTCCAGATGTACATCAGTTGGCGAATGAACAATCAGAGAATAGTACACTTTCGGATGACCATCTTCATGAAGCGAAGGTGACTCGTCGAATGGAGACAGACCATGACACGAGTACATGCCGGAATCACCTGGATACAGAAAAGAGGAAATCGAAATATTGGTTAGCAAGAGCAAGGCAAAGAATTCAACGAAGGTAGAAGCTAGGGGTGAGGGTATACAAACCTTGATTGACTTGGCGAATCCGCAGGTTACCCCATACTTGTCGAAGTCTTGCCTCGTCATCGGTCAACGATATTTGTGGTGTTAGGTCTCCATACTTACAAAGAGAAATTACAATATTACTTCAATGACGTCATCAGTATTTCATACTCGTTGCAAACTCACCTTTATCCAAACCACCTTCGCATCCACAAAAACACATTCCAAGATGATGTCTTGACCGGCAACAACGTCCACGGAGATAGGACTATCAGGACGATTCTCCTTACTAGGAAATACCAGCTGTGGAGGATCGGGCTGCCCAGGCGACGTACCATTTTCTGTTGGATCCACCTGCAATAAAAGCAGTTTGTGCCACTTTGCGTAGTGAGATGAAGACTGAACTTACCCGCAATTTCACATAGCGCGGACTTTTGCGAGTCTGTTTGGTGTATTCGTTCCGTACTACACAGTAGTATTCACCAGCATGGTGTGGTTGCACCACAGATATCTGCATCCCAGTGGATGTTGACAGATAATTCGAATCGACTGAAAGCGGTAGTACAATAGATGAACTCTCACAATCAGATGGAGAAAGTTTGTCCATATCATGCTAATGCGAGGTGGTCACCAAGCTGTGCTGCTACCAGTACCCTTTTCGTGTTGCCCTTTATGGAGAAAAGACACTGCAGAACCCACATACCTTTGTCGCTCAGACATTCATCAGAATCCGAACCGCTTTTTATGAAGCAGATCTCAGCAGGTCCCGGAACGACGTCTGGCAGCCCAGCACATGGAAGGCGTGCTACTTGACCTTGCTTCACGTGCACGTACTGAAAGCATTATTAATGGAGGTAAGGCAACAACGGCAAATGGGCATCATTTTTAGTGAACTGGATTAGGTCTTCTTCTGCATTCAGATGTGAGTGCGAGCGTAAGACCAACTATCCTTGGCAGGAAAAAGAAGCAATCTCCAGCTTACTACGATTATATCTTTGGAGGTTAGGTTGAGAAAAGTCTTGAGCGATTTCGCTTCATTTCAAACAGGTATATTTCTGTTGCAATGGGATTTCAATCTACCAAATATTCGCCGTTACGGTCCGCGACATGTGCGCAACGATGCGGCAGATTTTCACCTCAGAAAGCCAGAAACTGTGATGGATGCGAATAAAGAAGTTAAAGATCTAATTTCTGAGATCCGGCAACCACCAGTTTTCCTGAGGGCGATGTTCAAGAATAGTAAACACTACTAGAGATTAGGCTGAATAGGGCAACGTCTCCCATTTGCGTTCGATAACAATGGGGCGATATCGTTCTGAAAAATCCATCGAGCGTCGATGATGAGAAGACGAATTTTTTTTTGCATTTCTAGTGCCTCGTATTGGTTTAGCCTCTGCGGTTGAGAAGCGTGCACCTTAGCGGTCATGGTGAATCCGGGAAGAAGCAGTACAAAATAGAACATCCTTGAGAATAACACCAACAACAGTGTATACCTTTCTCTGGAATTGTCCACCTTTTTGCTGTTTTTGAGGTGGTTTTCTGAATGACAGCCGCTGGTGGCGTGGAGTATGATTGGTGTGCTGGACCCAGCTATCCTCCCCGTAACGACATATGGGAAAGCTCCTTCTTGTAACAGCGCAGAAACAAAACATACATACACTAATCGTTGACCCTTTAACCGTGTCACGCATTTGGTGTGATTACTAACTGGAGACTACTCCACGGTAGCCTGGATTGCTACTATGGTGGCTGGCAGTGCTCAAGCGTCCTTGATGTTTACCACCACTTTGTACCACCACTAGCTCCGTTTCTTAGATGATGAGCAAGGTTTTCTTGTTCACAGCAGCCGGGCATTTAAAACGAGATTACCCTTTTAATTCCTTTTTCTCTAAAGAAACTTCTCAGTCAGAAGCGGATGTGAGTCGGGATGTGAAGGCCTGAGGTGAATGTTGCTTTACAGTATGGATGCGAATTTATGCAACCACCAAAGTGAAGCCTTGGAACCCCCCCCCCCCACCATCCACCGATAGTGGAGATCCTTGTCTTGCCGTTTAAAAAAATCTAGAAGAGTAAAATTTTGCTCAAGACTTTTTCCTCAACCTGATTGTACGAATCTCGATGGAGGATAGGTGAGACTGGCAATTGTTCTCCATTACCAACTTGGTTGTGTCTCTTTTTTGTTTTGTGAGGGCAGTAAGTGAGTGATTTGGTATTCGATAAGGAAGTAGCGCGTTTGGCGTTTTGAGTTGCGCCATGTACTCCAATTCCGTTGGGCACCAATGTTCCTGGATGCCAGTTAAGAATGTAAAATGATATTCGGGAGAGAGCCTACCGTACCAATGCAAGTTGGAACCTATAATCGCCTCCGGTCTAAGGAAAAACATTTCGGGGGGAATGGATCCACGTCTTCGAACTCCGAACCCTGTGCGAGGTAAGCGACGCCACTTCTCACCACACCACCTCCGTCACGATACAAATCGACATTCAATTAAAGGTACTAAGCTACGAAAGCTCTCTGAAGATTTTGATTTTGCCCTCGTTTCTATACTCAAAAAACCGTAAAAGTACAGAAAACTGGAAAGTTCCGTAACACGCACATCATGTAGAAACTCTGTCAGATGTACACAGAGTAGGCGTCTAAAAATGCCTCTGAACTCCTTCTCACCCATACCCTTAAGCCAGTGAATGTTCTATTCTTCCACATGAACAATACTCATTTGTACTTTGTTTTTGAGACTGAATTCCCACTCTTCTTTGAAGTTATCATATTGTCCAAGGGCAGCGGTTCCGCATTAACTTTTTGTTGGGAAAGACTAAATGTTGTCGTTTACATGACATCGTAAGCTCACGTGGTTCGTAGTCTGGTCGAATTTTGTGATGCGTGCTCGTCGAAGCTTAATCGGATCAGAGACCAATGTGGTCTTAACTACTTGTCGATTGGAAAGCCGTACACCGGAAACTCCAGCTACGCACTGGTAATCACCCTCGAGTTGTTGCTTGCCACCGAACAGAGTGAGCCTGGAACCTCATACGTAATACGTAGCCTAGTGAGAATTACGAAAAACATATATAAAAAGTAATGAATAGAAAGAATCTGAAAATCCATCTGTTAACAAACATACGTTGATCCATCAATGATAAAGTCCTCCTTGTTCCCTCTTTTCATTACGTCATCTATAGATTCACCGTCTTTCATCCATTTCACATTATCGAACTTGGCCTGAACACTGATAGTCGAACTTTGAACTGATCAAAGAACGCTGGATCTTGCAGCATGATGGGCCTCAACTTTTCCCTGCACACATTTCTTTCAAGCACTTCTGCCAGGATCAAGCCTCGGGTCGGGAAACATAGTGTATCCAGTAAAATTCCCCAATAGGGATTCTCACACGTTCCTCCTTCAATTGTTTTCATGCGAAGCTATTCGAACGATTTCTACCTTACATTACATCATTTCTCATTGCCATTTGGAATGCTCACAGTATGCCCACCCACAAAAGATGACTTTCTACTTTCTGCTTCATGAGTATCTTCTGATTAGGACCCGATGCTCAAATAAAAAGCTTATGTTCGTTGCGCAGCATACGGCGTCGAGTATAACTTGTTATAGGTTGCATGCACCGCTTGGCGAAAATGGGCAGTTGGTTGAAGGCAGCGATTACGGTAGGCTACGGAAAGGTTCAGATGGTGGGGTGCTCAATGGAATGCCACTGGCACAAAAAAAGCAGAGAAAACGGGACTCCCTGCTTGGCGGGTGATCTTTGCTTAGGGGCGGGCAGCGTCTAATACGGCGGGCGTATGGGCGTGTTTACCGCAACGCGTTTGGTGGCACCATGCCACTCCATAATCCAGTCGGGTTGCTCTGTTTGCGACCCCTTTGCCGGAGAAAACGCGCTTCATATTACGGCAGAAGAAGTTTGTGAACCAGCGTACAATGATGATCACATTTCCACCCCTCCCAAACCGTTACCTTTCTCCGGTCCGTGGTCCCATGCACACATCCACTGCTGTAGATCGATCAAACTTCCGTACAACTCATGCTTACGGCGATAAATCGAGGCTGAATCTGAAAACTCACCTCACTCCAACCTGGACTGAGCTGACAGGATAAGTTTGTAGGATGTTTACGTAGTAGATACAACTGATCCGTGTGTATAAGTAGTGAAGGCAAGTCGAATGTCTCTGAAAGCCGAGGCCGTAGGAAACAAACAATAGTAACAGTATGAAAATAAAAAAAAATAAAATAAAAATAAAACAAAATATATAATAAAATATAATATACCTATAAATACATAATAAAAAATATAAAATGTGTAGATAGAAAAACATAAAGTCCTCACATCTAGTCTAAAGGTGCTTCAGATTCAGTACAGCAAACTTACGTGATCGATATTCACTAATTGCGTTGGAGACAAACAGCGATATCACTGCGATTAAAACCAAGAATTTTCCATTGGTTACTTTTGTCGTCATCGACTCAACATTGCATTAATCTGAAACAGGTGGATACAGATGCTCACGGAGTAAATTATCGTTTATGGGATCGATGTGATAGCAGAGCCATCGAGGTGGAAATGAAACTGAATAGTGGAGAAAAACACAAAAAATTGGGTGCTGTCTTAGTTGGGGGGACCACGCGGCGGCACGACGCTCTACTCTTCCACAACCCTAACAAGGGAGATCGTTCAGGGTGTGGAAAGCTATCTCAAAACAGTTTCCTCCGTGTTATAGGAGCTTATGCGTGGGCTACGAAACCGTGATCCGTTTTCGCTGAGCGGCCCCGCGGACCCCGAAAAATGACGGGAAAGTGGTCCGAGGTTCAATCCCTCGTGATGACATAATTTTTGCATTGAGTTTGGAGCCTTCAAGTTCGCTTTAAATAGCGCCATCACCAACAATAGATATTATATTCATTATGGAGACCACCAATAACATCTACTTTCAGATTTTTACCGCAATCTGACCGTAAAAAGTTTTCACGCCAAATGGCGCCGAAGTGACGCAAATTGGGGTCTTCGGGCAAAATGGATGCCATATTCGTGATCAGGGCACTCGATATCCCTTCCATTGGAAGTTTTGGGGAAAACTGTGATTTCGACCTAGATCCGAAGAATTGGCCATTGATAGGTCAGTAGCTCATAGGTGCCTTCAGCCTCCAAAGAACTGAAAACGATTTTCTTGTTATTCTTCCCAAACAATGAGATGTTCCACTACTGAATGGACAATGACAGACACTCAAGCGATCGATGTACAACAGGACTCGTACGATGTTGAAGTCGGCAAATTATTCTCTTCATCAATATGCGACATGTTGGGTCCACGGCTCTTCCACTTGCGGGGGCTTCACCTCGATAGCTAGAGCGATTTCGAAAGCTGCGATGTGATGTGGGATATACTCTATGAAGCCGAATTTAAGATTCTATGAATTATCAGAGCATTGCGCCACATTTCCTCGCCGCGCTCGTTTCCAAGTCACCCGCCAGCTTGCATGACGACCTCTAGGCCATGGTCACCCCCCTTTTCCGAAGTTAGATCAAAATCTCGATTCTTCTTGAAATTTGGCACCTGGGGGTAAATTAGGGTCGTGTTCACGAACATGACGTTCGTTTTTGGCGTCGGCTCCATTTGGCGCCAGTATGGCGCTGCAAACTTATTCCACCTGTCATCGATCGAAAAGCCATTTGCATGAACTCTTGATGGCTCTGATTGTAGATAGTGTGTTGGTCTCGATGCTGGAGCAGTTTGGGGCCCATTTGGGAGTGAAAATCAAAAATGAAAAACTTGCTCTGGATCGGAGCCGAACCACCATCGCACAAACCCAAATCCGGCACACTATCCACTCCACCACCGCTGCGCCGCAACGGGTAGGATGCCGATGCCCCCATGAAACCACCGCCCTTTCTTCAGCACTACCCCCAAACATCACTTCAATTTCGAGGAAATTTCACGTTGTTTTTCCTACCACCTTCATCGGCACCCTTCGATATGCACGTGATCTTTTCTACGAGTCCGAAAGGTCACTCCAAGGCAGTAAAAACCGCCCATCCTTAACGAATTTTTTCGACCCTTTTTTGGCCTTCGTGAGTCCGCTCAGCGAAAATGAAACACAGTATTCTGGTCCACTTTGGAGCCCCTATAGCGTGCACAAAACCATTTAGAAAAAACTTCCCACATCCTAAACAACCTCCCTTGTAAGGCTTAGTCATAGGGGCCGTTACTAGTTCGCTGCACCGTGGCAGTTTCGAAATACTGTATCGGCACGGGCTAACCCTTGAAGGGGAAGAAGGAGAAACCACCGCCGCCGCGTGGTCAACCCCAGCTAAGATAGCACCAAAAGTTGTACGCATTGGGCACATAATCACCGAGTAGACATAGAAGATGGCCAAGTGTTAAAGCAGTTCTCTGGACAACCGCCCAGATCAAACCTGAAAAGTCCTGGCTGACACCCAACTTTTGGAATGCATGGATTTTTTGCAAATTGCAAGTGATAGCATAGTGGTCAGGAGGCTTTGCGGTGTTAATGGTAACCGAGGTCAGTATTCACGGCTGTGGTCAGTATTTCCAGGCCGTGTTCAGTGCATACTTTTCACAGTAAGTAGCTGATTTTGAGACACGGGTCGCAATCCAATTAAGATCTCTTTAGTTCGAAAATTAGGCAGGAAGTGCGTAGAGGAACATAACGAGAAAAAGGTAAAAAGCACATGCAATGTACTAAAAATTTCGTTCTGAGGTCCCGCGGTCCAGAGGAGACACAGCGCTGGGAGGAGAGGGAATGTGTGAGAGAGCTCGTCGTCCACGAGAGGGTGCAGACGCCTTTGTGCTGCGAATGACAAGGGTGGCAACGTTCGCAGCGGTGAAGCGAAGGTATTATCTCCCTTGTCACGCTCATTCAGGTCGCAGAAGCACCATCATCACAATGATAAGGGCTCCTGTTACAGTTTTTGAAGGGAGTCTGTCTGAGCATCTAAACGCGGCCCGTGCCTTTTAAAGCTTTTTGCATGCAAAGGCTCGCTGGTTTTTTGCATGCAGCTAGCCAACGCTGGAGCTACTCTATCAAAAAGATTCCTGCATGCAGCCATGTATCTATTCTGGAGTGGAAAGAATTAGAATTCTTGAATCTCCTCCACAAAATCTCTTGTGCTGAGGGAAGAGGTTTCTTCGTGTTCTGAGGGCAGTCCGCAAAGGTTTGACACAAACCAAGTTTAAACAATTTCTGCTTTGAATCATGTTACTTTTGACACAACTGTTGGTGTAGACACAATGACGTAGAGAGGCAATGGGTGGAGACATGAAGCACATGACTTCCTTCTCTTCGGGAATAGAAAATAAAAAAGGTTGGGTTCAAAGCTGCGAAAATGCGAGAGCGCCGCGTCATCAAAATGACAGAAATGTGATAAGTTCTTGTACCGGCTCCATACAGAATGTTTGGGTCAGGTACACTGCGGATCCTGCAGTAGTTAATCTCACTTTTCCTAATTTTCACCGCACCTTTGTAAGTGACGACAGAAAAATTCAATATACATCACAAATTTCGAAAAAATAAGAACAGATTCGGGCCAAGTTCACGAATTTTTGGATAGTTTCTTCGAAGAGCATAGAGGATGTAAAACTGTTATAAACAGAGGCCTGAATGTCCATCGTCTCTTGAACAGGATAAATGAATTTATGAAATTTATGAATTTTAGAATTTAGTCTTCACAGAGGGTGAGTTGTGTTAAAGGTGCGATTGGGAAACTCCAAGTACTATTTTTAAATGAAAAATGAGTAACGAGGAAGAAATGAGCACTTGTGTTAAGAAACCATGTGGAAAATTCTAGAAAGGTAAAACCGAGCCAACAGGAGCGAAGTTGGTCCTTCAACTTCCGTATTTATGGCTGGCTTCCTCTCTCTTCAGTATATTCAGAATAAAGCATCTTGAAAAGGAAAGAAAAATTCGGAGATAGAACGATAAACACTACATAGTACATGAAAATTAGAGAAAAGTACACTAATCTGACTTCGGTCGGCTATGAGTCCGACAAGCCACTTTTAGCATTCGATATTACGGGAGGCAGCTGTGTCAACTACGCCGAGGTGGACCATTCAAGCTAAGCTGATGGTAAGACCAACAACAAAACGAGAAAGACATGGTAAGATCTGTGCTTTCAACGCACGGGCACTAGCATCTAATGGTCATTTCTATCCAAGTCAAGGATCTCTCTCTCAAAAGTGCCATCATTCGGCTTCAGTTCAGATTTATTGGCTCTTTTAATGACCAGATTGGTTCCCCGTCAACAGCCAGAACCTCCATACCCTGCGTAAGCTTTACGACTTCCGCTGTGCTTCCTTCCACTTGAGGCACCAACACTTCGCGTAGGTGATCCGTATCTACGAAAAGGTGTTCTTTGTAGTAGCTCAACAGTCGACGAAAATCCAGCTAGGGGGGACGCTCTTTGGCACCTAATCCTTAATCCTAGAGAGCACTCCTTCGAGCTATCTGAAAATGAGGGTAAGATAATATGTGAACGACTCACTCGAAGCACCCCACACTCTTGATAAGGACCGGTGGATATCCTATCCACACCTGCCCACATCCTGCCCCACTTTCTTCATCAAGTCATCCATCCTGGAGCTCCTTCCCCCCTATGTCGAGGCAAAACGCTCCATTTCCCTGCCTCAGGACCGTTTTCTTAGCCGCTGCAGGCCAAACAGTTAAACCAAATCAGGATTACTCCTACATTACGCCGATACTTATTAGAAGTACACTTCAAATGATCGATTACGTGTCACATGAGCTCTCATTCTTACCTTAGGTATTGGACAACACAATGGAGTGCCCCCTTACTGGATTTTCACTC
>KZ345633.1:57343-68001 GCA_002352805.1 Teladorsagia circumcincta
TTCTATGGATCGAGCCCATCTCTTGGCCTTTAGCAAATCGCGGTTCCTCACAAGGCCACTTTGTTCGAGCCGCTGCTGCTAGCATCTGCGCTATTATTCGAGAAGGATGCCATTCACCACATCATAATAATCCTCTAATGTCAGGGTTTCGCAGCTGAAGACATTCCATTGGAAGAAAATCAAGATATGGACGGCTTCTAGAAAGGAATCATGAGCGCTTACTAAACTTCCTGAAAGCGCAGTCGCATGCAACCAGCCGTGGGTTGGCAACAACGCTAGACTGCACTCATTCGATAGTTGTCGAGCATCTCCACGGTTTTGGTGTTAGTTTTCTCGCATGGATACTTATGGCTGCTCTAGTCTGAGATTCCACTCCGCTTGAAGATCACATGCCAAAGAACCACGAATTTCGACATTAAAATAAACACCAGCCCAGAGGACGGAAGCGTGATATAGAGGGCAAAAAGGGTTTCACAGAGGTTACATTTTGCGGTGAAAATCCAGTTTGAGGGGGGGGGGGACACTCCATTGAGTCCTCCGATGCTTAAGATAAGAATAGAGCGCTCACGATACGGAATCGACTCATTTTAGATATACATATGTACTTTCGATAACGTCGGTGTATTGTGGAAAAAACTTGAGATGCTTCCATATCTACGCCTGCCATGGTCCAAGGGAACGGTCCTGCGCCACGGGAACGGATATTTTACCCTTATTTAGGCGTGGAAGAATTTTATGTGGATCATCACGTGATGTGTGCAGAATGAGTGGGTTATGGGACACTAACCGATCCTTATCAGAAGTACATCACAAAGGGTCACAAAGGTTAGCGTACTATCTCATCCTTGGGATAGAGGTCTGGAGAAGTGCTCTCTAGGACCAAGGATAAGATAGCATGGAGTGACCCCCCAAACTGGATTTTCACCCATTTTGCCAATTAGTAACGAATGCTAGTTGCTAAAATGGAACCACTCAGAATGACTCAGAATTGGGTGGTTTGTTCTACTCCTCAGGCGAACCATTGTTATAATATTTTCGCCTAAGTCCGAGCTGATCAGTGAGTTAGGACGAGGGTTACTGTCTCTGATCGAATCGAAGGGGGGGGGGTAGTGTCTGGGTCCGGAAAGGACGGGATTGTGAATGCGGGCCTGCGGTTGAAAACGTTGCAGCCGATCGTTTGAATAAGCTTAATATGGCTCCGAAATGCACGGCATTGTTTTGGGCAGGAGTGAGGCACCTCCCTGTCTCATGGCGGTATAGAGGAGGTCTGAGTAGTAGCATTCAATAGGCATAATTTCCTCAACCTTTGATATTAGACTAAATTTCGAGCATATTTGGAGCCTACGAGACTTTTTTTTCCGAAACCTAGTATGCTTTCCTCGAAAGTGGCACAGTTTTTCCCTTATCAAGCGGTTAATTGGAATCTCGGAAAAATGTGGACTTCTTTCTTCTGAAGGTCATTTATTTTAGCAATGCGACATTTTGTGAACTGCTATGAATTGCTAATGAGATTTTGAAAAGTCAACCTGTTTTCTTCTCAAATAGCACCGTATTTCCCTCAATGCCCCTTTGCTCAAAAAAAAAAAAACTGCATTTAACTTTCCGTGCAAATGCGGAGTTCTTGATCTTCCGTTCTTAACTTCTAACACATGTAACCCTTCAAAGTGGATTACTTGGTGAAAATTAGGATGCATAAGTTTCCTGGTAAGCATTTGCTCTACCACTAAAATTAATTTTGCAGAAATTGCTCATTTGATTTTTCAAAAGCTACGAGTACTTTTTTCAAGCGTGCGAGTTTTCATGCATCAATGATCATGATTTTTTGAGAACGGAAAGACATGATTAGAAACGGTAATCGGGACTTTGTATTAGATTGTCACCATATTCTGCTAATTAAATCGCTTGAAAACTTCGCTTTTGAGGGCCTACTACGTTAAGCATCGAAGAGGAGCATGGCAAAAATAATGGTACATATATACAAATGCGTGAGGAGATAGCGTGGAAAGGAATTGAAATGCAAGCAAAAAAAAAACTCGTTTTCAAATACTGTGGAAATAATTGTTAAAAAGCTGTCTAGGGTTCAGAAGAAGTGGACCAGGCCGGCCATAAAATTCCTGTCAATTATCTCAATCAAATCGTACTTGAGAGGCCTTTTTGATATATGCGGTTGAAAGGTTGATCGTTGTATACAGTGCTTATTTTAAGCACAAGGAAACAAAAAAAAATCAACTAGGGCGAAATTTATTTTTTAGTCGTGCAGGTAAAAATTAAAACAATAGAATGACTGGAGAGTAAGGAGAGAAAAATCCTGTGAATTAGCCAAAATTACACCTCCGGCAAACTCAATTCACTACAAGCAATTGAAGCGAAAGAAGCAAGAGTGTCCAGCGATCTGTTTCGAGGAGTCTGGAGGCATACAAGGAAGGTCTTCATGAAGTATAATCGAGCAGCCCCAATCAACTCCACACACTTCTAGATATGTGCAATCAATAAATCAGTCAATAATTAGGCGAACTACCACATATGGTAAAGGATGGCCTCTAATCTTTGGAGGCGAATCGATTGAGACTCAATAGTGTAGTGATGACCAGATGGCGTAATCGTACGGGCATCTGCTAATGAGGGCATATTTATGCGCAGCCGAACAAAAACGGCGTAGTGGTAGCGAACTATTCGCATTTCGAAGCAAAACACCGTACTCTTTTCATTCTCAGTTCTGCATAACAAATGCCGCTTTTGAGTTGTTTGCTTTGTTCACTGCTGACTTGGCCACAGTACGGGTCGGAAAATTAATCACAAGGATAGCGGGGTGGTTATGATCAGCACACTCGCCCCAGGCTACAACTGAGGCAGAGGATTTACTCATTAACTGACAGGGGACAGAGCTTGAGACGCTTTCTGAAGCGGTGTGGGTACACATGAATGGAGCCCAAAAATGATGTTCCTTTTCCCGATGCGATTCCACCAATATAAAAAATACGTGGAAAATGAGTTCGTGACTCGATTCACGTGGCGATAAATCGGCATTTTTTAATTTTGCACTTCAAACTCTGCATTTCATTGGCGGCAACTCTGCATTTCATTGGCGGTTCAAATTGGTACCGAGGAGCGTCGGCATCGGAAATGGATGTGATATTCATGACAAAGGGGTAAATAATCACTGAATTCATAGGAGTAGTGGTTTCTTGAGAACCGAAGCAAAATTAATAGGTCTGATTATGCAACGGTACCCATATCTTTATTCGTCATTTCGAAAACTCAAAATATTGAAAAATATCAGAATCATGGAGAACTGGCGGTCCCTTCGAGATCTCGCATAAATCCAGAGGCTGGAATTGTAGCCGCACATTTTGATCAGCTGAGGCTCAGGATGTTGGTGATCATGGACAATTTGTTTTTGACCATGGAAGCTAAAAAAGTTGATCGGAAACACTACTACTTTGATTGAAGGTTAATGAACGAAAAACAAGGTGACGTCCAAAATTGGTTGACATTTGCATTGGAAAAAGAGCAAAGTATGCATGCGTGCCAACCCACTCACCACAGCGTGTTAGTGCCCTTCAGCCCTGACAGGCAAATAAGAACTGGGCTTTATTGAAACTATGTCGGCCTAGGTTTAGACATGCATGGCAGCTCTTGTTACCGCGTTCAAACTGTGGCCACCCGTAATGTACGGAACCATACTCAGCAGCACGCCACATCGCGTTTACTCATAACCTTCGATGAAGTGACCTCGCTTAATTGACTAACACTGAATTCCCATCGACATTTTCAACACTATGAATGTTGAGCGTGGAATTAGGTTGGCACAAATAGAGAATTATAAAATTAGTGGAGATTAGTGACACTCCCACGTATTTCAAGATATCTCGAACACATGTGAAACTTGATTACAAGTAATAAAATAAAATACTTGCCACAGATGTCATAATTGTGCTACGTAATATGACGTAGTCACAAAAATGTTCGTGAAACGAGTCGATTCACTCTGATGATAACCCCATAAACACAGAGAGAGCAGGAAGGGGTATTTTGCTCATGGTGGACATCAGTGAACACTCCGTCGTGCATAATAGCCCCGGGGATTCAAGCCGTAGGGCGAAAAATTCCAGAGATGGCTCTACATAAACAGAAGTGTGACCTCGATCACTGCCCTCTCATTCTTCAGAACAAGGAGTCATCTGGCGATGCGAGCTCGAGCTCATCCTGACTTACTGTGATTGTTTCAGCTTGGAGCAGCCTTATGTTGCTTCGTCGACTCAACGGTGGACTGTTTCTGAAGGTCGTAGACCTGGATGTGCAAGACACCTGCCGATTAGCGATCAAGACAACTCATAATGGTCCACGACGTCGCTGAACTCGTTGAGGATCCTTGCACCTCGTTCCCCTGACAGATTCGTCTGAAGTTGCTCGTAGGCTCGTAAGGCTGTTATGAAATTGTGTCCAAATTGAAACGATATTGTATTCTCGGTAAATCTTGACATCGCCAGAATTACTTTTAGTTGGACTTCTTTAGCCGCAACCAAGATATTAGCAACCTTTTATTCTGTTAGCGTTTCCGCCTTATCGCCTTCGTCGGAGCCTGGAAAGCCAAAGAAAGGTACGATCCATCCTCAAACTCCATTACAAACTTTACGAAAAGTCTTATAGAGCCGATTTCTCTAGAAAGGCATCACAAATCACTAAACACTAGAGGCGTTCTTTATCAGCGCCAGGTTCCCTACAATGAATAGGAAAGATGGATTCCTAGCCAGAACCCGCGCCATTATTTGACCTCTGTGGGCTTCGTTTGCGATAGGCTTCAGGCCGAAGACCAGGTCATTTGAAGCCTTTCTTTGTGAGTCAGATTAGCGGTGGTCTACACCAAGTGGTCGTTTCTAGAGGTGGGTCTAACCATAAGTGTTCAGTGATTTGTGGGGCCTTTCGGGAGGCATTGGGTCTATGGGACTCTTCCTGAAGTTTGAAATGGTGAATCGCCCCTGTGTTTCACAAGAACGCTGGGTTGTGAACCTTTCGCCGAGACGGGACTCAAATCGCTCTTCTTGCTTACTGGGCAAGTGCGGTACAGTTACGCTACCGGGGCACTATTACATCCCAACTCAGCTTTTATGGCATATGTACGACCCATAGTTTTCAGCACTCACACGTTGAGCCGTTAGCCGATGTAAAAAAAAAACAAATCGCACCTATCTTCGACATTCCAGGCTCCGACAAGGGCATCAGGCCGAAACGTTGGCCGAAGAAATGAATGCGGTGCTAACATTTTGGTTGCGGCTCATCAAATCAAAGTGAAAGTATTATGAAGTTGTTGGATAGGTTCGCATGCATGTGCTCCTGGATATTCTCAGGGAATCATCGTTTTCGAGTGCAGCAGGTTGGAATCAATTTAGTAGGGGGAAAGTCGCATTTTTGCCTCCTCTCCAGATCATTAGTGCGAGACCTATTGCTTTTTACACCATAACAGCATAACTTTCTAAAACTTCCACAGTCAATTAGTTCAACTGAGTTTAGAGCATAAGCTTCAACGATTCGATTCCACTCCTCTTTTCCAAGTCCACATTGAAATAAATTTAAAGAGGCATTGAAATGCGGTCAATGTCATAGCTTGCTGATGTGAGCCAGCATGCTCAGCAATGGAACCGGATGTTGGGTACCTGAGCAGATGATACGCGGCGTATTTGCCGTGAAAGGCCCGCCCCAAACAATTTGGCAAGAGCTCACTAATCACCCTCGGTGAGGAATCCAACAACAGATGGCCGACTCGACCGGTGATGGGTTTGATGGTGTGAAGGTCCGTCACGACGCGATTGAAGTGGGCGGCGTAATGCTATTACGGGAGATGTTTATGCTGGTGTCAGCAGCTCCTTCTGCTAAGCCTGAAACCTAGTAGCACATACAGATTTCCCTTCATGCCCAGAAAGGTATTCCAGGATGTGGAACGCTTTCTGAAACGATTTCTTGCGTGCCATGGGGGCCTGTGAATGAAGCACAGAAATTAGGTTTATTTTTCTGAGCGACTGTGAGAATGCAGGAAAAAGCGTAAGCATGAACTCTTGGTTCGATTCTTCGTGGGTTCAAACTTTTGCACTTCATTTTATGAGCTCTCATTTCACTTCAAGATTTACATTTTTTTTTGATTTTTTATTTTATTGCGCTCATATTTGTCTGAGTTCTTTATTTGCACGGACAGTTTTTATATGCAACTCCCCAGTGCTGCAAAGGCCGCACAAGTTGATAACTTGCGAGAATAGTACTTCATGAGAAAATTTTTATGCCACCTCAGGCTTTCCCACTACCGCTAATAAAAATAGACTTTATTTGTACTTTCTATTTAAGTATTCCTATGACCGCTCGCGCTTCAGGCCCTTGAGGGAATCCTTCACAGAAAATCCCTGCCTTCTTTCCCAACACGAATATGTCGGCTTCGATCAGTGAGACAACGCTCAAAGTCTCACGAATGATGATTCAGATTTCTAAGAGAAACAACTGTGAAAACCCACTCTGTGGATGGTCGAAGGGAGGTCAGGCAAAGATGCATGGAAAGAAGTACAACCGGGGCTCGACGTACAAGACGAGGCCTTGAAAGAATCTAATGAAAGCGTTCGGTTGAGAAAATAGATACAGGACAATAAATAGAATATGATGCAGTAGAAGTGTGGAGTGTTAATGCAGTAAGTCGAAGGATCAAAAACTTCTTAGTGACGGCATTCACAGAATCAAACGGAAATGTTCCTGCCGTCAGCATTTGTGACAGATGTACGCCGGAAATTTGGACCCGTAAACGCATATGCACTCTTAGAGGTTAATTCGCACTAAGAGGAGCAACCGTTGATAATATAGAAATGTACTCGATAGTTACTAATGCTACTTACTGCTAGCCACTCACATATGAGAAAGGTGTACACACTGTTACGGTGTTTGTCCTTAAAAATTCAGATTAGAGAGGAGAAACTCATTAAGGGCTGTCTCTTTCTTCTTGACAAAGACTTAGCCGTCGTACTTGGTAGGACGTACATAGGCTTTGAACTCATAACTTCTTGATTTATTCTTCTCCTATTTACTATCTTTGCTATGTAATGGAGATCTGGAGGAGATGGACCGACCGATGACTATTTCACCATCACGTTGGGTTTCGAATAGCTAACTAATTGTTCGAAAAAGCGATACCCAGTAAGAAAGAGGTCCACTGAGTAGGATGATATTATCATTGATCCTTAGCCCAGGTGGTTCAGCTTGTGCAGGGTTGTTTGGATGACATGCGTTCGAGCCACCTGTCAAGGATAAGTCGGTCCCTCTATGATGCTCAGTATGAGTGAGGGTATTGGAGTGTTGGATGTTTGTGACGTATTTTCAAGAGCACTTTTATACTGTGTCGGTTCCTCCTGGTTCCGGAGAGTTAGGCCAGCCGCCCCCCCTATGGAACTCAAAATAACCTCCTTTCAGTGCGGTCGCAGTTTTGCAAATTTTGTGCGACCTCGTCGTAATCGTTCCATTCAGTACATTCGTAGGCTGTAGCAAAGAATTCGCTCTAGTTCGCCTATGGAATATCATAAGAAAAACGGCTCGTTTTTATTGAATGAAGACATCTAGAATCAGTGGGCGACACTTCAAAGCATGAGTGGTCAGTTATCATTTCTTCGGAATTTTCAGCTCTCCCCCATGTAAATGAAAGCCATAAGCCAATTACGTAGCGTTTGAGTAGGACTCCCTTCCTATGCATGCCTGCTTCACTCCAACCTTTTTGCTATCTGTTGACAATTTCCGATATCCAGCCAATGCTCTACCACCTTTGAGGCTCTCGCTATCGTCACAAGAACCAAATGAACAACAGCTCGCAACATATTTTTTGAGAATTTGAGCTGCAGGTGCACTTTTAAAACAATGCCCTGTTTTCGCTACTTCCAGATCCATGTTGAACTAAAAAGGTCTGTGCAATTTGCTGTTTGAAAATGTCGTATTCAAGGTCTTCAAAAAGTCATGAGAAGATGCTTTAAACCATACGTGGTCCAACCGTTAGTGAAAGCAAGAAATCTTTCCAAAATGGTACATGGAACGATTACACTCTCTTGGAATCGAAACGAAGGAAGGCATTCAAATGTGAGGTGGTGAAAACGACAGACCTCTTCGAAAGACTAATATATCCCATATAAGAAACAATCAATTATGTGTTCTGTTCCATGTTAGGATTTACAGATTAGGCAGACTATACACGTGTCCAATGTAAAAAAAAGATATTTTTTTTGAATTTACATGGATTTGATTACACTTATCTAAATTTATACCGAACGCTCCCAATCTAACCATTGAAGAGCACATTTCACTTTATGAAAAAAATTCACAGTGTCTTCCTAGGTGGATGGCATCAGAAAAATTTGCCCGGGAAACATGGTGCACCGGTCGAGCTCACTGGGTTTCTATACGGAACGGTCATAACGTTTCCTGAAAAGAAAATCTCAAGGGAGTTTGCATAGTCAGAGCTAAGGTTTCTAGGATGTGGTGAATAGCAACACCAACTTTATTCTTGAGCGGCGCTTTACAATAATGTAATCGATGCACAACAGTGAGCCGGGGACGGCGGGTGGAGCCCCGGAGGGCGGGCCCTAAGCGGGCGTCGCTAACGCGACACTCCCGCCGGCCCCGACTCTAAGAAATTTGGAATTATACATAAATTCAATATAAAGAAACCAACAAAAATAAGCATAATCGAAGCAAATTCTATGAATGATCACCAAATCACTCGCGGCGTGTTGTCCATCGTCCTTGGGTCGCTGAACGCAAGCTGTGGCGGGACTCGCTCCAGTAGATCCACACTCAGCACGACTGCAGGAAGTAACCAACCAGCGTCAGGAAAATCGAGCAGACGCATAGGCGCAAACCGACTGTCAGCAACATGCAGTGTAGGATTGGGGAGACGACAAAAGCACCGAACTAGCAGCGTGAAGAGTAGAGGAAGCAGCGCAGCGACGAGAATACCACAGCAGGACGAGTGAAGGCGAAGTAGCGACGAGAATACCCAGCAGGACGAGTGAAGGCGAAGCAGCGACGAGAATAGCAGGACGAGTGAAGGCGAAGCGGCGACGTGAATAGGAGGAAGAGTGACGGCGAAGCGGCGACGTGAGTAGCAGGAAGAGTGACGGCGATGCAGCGGCGAGATTACAGCAGCCGCGTGACGATGGGGACGAAGCATCGACTGACCCGATCGCGCACCATTACATCTTGCGCCTTTTCACTGGCGCTCCACCGCGGGAGGGGCAAAGAACACTGTTGTGTTCGCCACGGCAAACATTGCACGTGACATTGCAATCATTGCCGTGTTCAGGGCGCAGACATGAATCGGTGGTTCAGTGGTAGAATGCTCGCCTGCCACGCGGGCGGCCCGGGTTCGTTTCCCGGCCGATGCACCAGATGTGGTGAATAGCAACACCAACTTTATTCTTGAGCGGCGCTTTACAATAATGTAATCGATGCACAACAGTGAGCCGGGGACGGCGGGTGGAGCCCCGGAGGGCGGGCCCTAAGCGGGCGTCGCTAACGCGACATAGGAACTATTCAACGGTGAATCTAGACGCTCCTCTCTGGAACAATCACGGTAGGCCTCCTCAAGCTTGACGACAACGGCAGATCACTTCATCAAAGACAGTGAGGGCAGTGAAGGAGGGCTTGCGTTGATCAAATGCAGGACATTTTAGGTTTTCGCTGAAAAAACCGTCAGCGACGTCAATCTACAAAACAAAAAGGCTCTATCACGAGAAAAAAAAATGCCAAAATGAGACATGGGCAGAATGTTTTTCGCACCCTCCTACCTGTAGATTTGTCTTGGAATTTCTCAATAATCCACAACCCTTACCAAAAAAGTGAGCCGGATCTAGTGAAGGGAAGCGCATATTTAGAGAAACTGCTAATCTTGAAAGTGAATTCAGCCGTTTCTGCAACTGCTGGTTCCCATGCAAAATTATATGCGAATTATGTAGGTCATTCTGTCTATAAATACTGGTGTATGATTTACATACTTCGATGTCCTGTGATTTTGAAGTCCATTATAAGTTATAATCTCAGTATGGATTATGGAAGTCAGTTTTCCCTCTCATATTTACAGCTGAATTGATCACACTACTCTAAGCTGACACCTGATGCTTCTCGTCAATAGTTCCCCTTGTCAGGGTGAAAATCGTGTCGAGGACGTGTCGCAGAAGTACGACCCCTCCCTAAAATCGAAGTCTTGGCACGACCCCTACTATTTTGATTCTCTTCCATTTGAGTGTAGTGGTAGTGTAGTGGTGAGTATCCGCGTCTGTCGCGAGACCCGGGTTCCATTCCCGGCCGAAAAGGATTTTTGCAATCACACAAAGAGTTATCCATGCCAATGCAAATGTTTGAGAAGTTCATAGAAGAGCATCACAACAGCCTGTATCGGCCAACGGCCGATTCCGCGATAGCTGCTGCGCGGTTTGTCTCTGGGTCAGATTTGCTGATGCCCCCCTCAACACCACCGGGAAGTACACCCTTTATGAAAAGGTTTCGTTCCCTAATTCTCGAAGCATTTCAATAGCACTCGGTAGGGTTGGATAGATCTAGGCCTGTCACTGTAAAGTAGGACTGAAATTGCACTGAAAGCCTTCCATGCAAAGAGATAAGGTCTCTCGAACTCCGTCGAGGTA
>KZ345635.1:36738-48536 GCA_002352805.1 Teladorsagia circumcincta
AGCTTCATTTCGTTCTCGCAAACAGTAGGAATCAACTGAAAATGATTGAAGGCCTGTATTGTCCAGCCGAGCAACCATTCAATCATTGGCACGTGCTGCGACTGTAGTCCCATATGTTGCGGTTTGTTTTTGCATCGGTAGCAATTCATCTTTTCGATCGTCTTTTCAGTTCAGTAGAACTCGACCACCATCGACGAGACTCCGAATTGAACAACTCCAGGTCAAGTTGAAGGGGTAATTGCGGTCAATAATTTTAGTGAAATTGTGGATTCCGACTTGACGGGGAACAAAAAAAAGAAACAAAGGAAACCGCCGATAAGTCTCTGAATGGGGTCTCCCACTCTTCCCCTTGCAATGAGGAAGAGGCATGCCCGAACAGATTCTGTGTACTTGCTTGCTCCACGGCTCCACTAACTTTCGCGTTGTGAATTAGCTAGCACGTCGTGGTCAAAGTTGTGTGCCATAGGTGTGAGCGAGATATCTCGTCCATTAGCTCACATTAGCCGCCATAAACTCAATTTATGGCCCACTCGCGCCATTGTCGCGCACTTTCGAGGCGCAGCATCACCATTACTGCGACATTCAAGAACTACACCTCAGAAAGCAGCTCTTCTTAGAAGAAGACCCATGAGAGTCCGCTTCAGGCAACAGGGCGCAAACGTGTGCCCCACATCAACTTAATTAAAGGACCGAGTCGAAGTAGTCCGTAGACGGTCTGTTCATAAATTGTGCGAGAACTTTAAATGAGTTGTGCGACATAATTCGGCCTTTAGTTTCTGTCCTGATCTCCTCCAGCTCATTATGCAAGAAGTCTACACAACGTTAAGGCAGGTTTTTTTCATCTTCGGAGTTTTTACTTAAAAATGATAAAATCAGCAAAAATCGTACCATTAGTTGTCCTCATATTGTTGTTGCCACTTGGTGAAGGACTATATATTGGGGGCACAGTCGAATGAAACGGCGCATGTGAAGCAGCAGCAGCAGTAGTTGCAGCAGCAGCATATTGTACGGCCTGCTCAAAAAGAGCAGCAGCTTCAAACTGGCCCGACCCGTACATTGGTGGAGCACAGGGTAGACTCGGATTTCCCGCAAACAATCTCGATCCATCCATGACCATACACTGCTTGGGTACGCTCGCCAACCTGGAAAACAAACTGTAAAAAAAACATGTGTCCTAGAATTTGCCTATACCGACAAAAGAAAATCTAGCAGTACATAACTTTTGGTAGGAAAGGGAGGCGGATTACTGGGAGAGTGTGTCCACCGCTTCATACGAGCTCTTCGCGATCACGCATTGCAGACGACATATCCGAGAGCAAAGGGAATGCGACAAATTCAGGGGGTGGGAGGAGGGGAGGTAGGGTGAGCCATCCATCATATGGCGGAAGTTGGAGTGTCTAAAGTCGTAGTGATGCGCCCTTTTGCGTACCGAATATCCTTCACCCCGTTTTAGCTTTAGTTACTGTCTCGAGTAATGAATGTCCCAGAAACAAAATCCTTTTGTTCCAGTGCTTCATTTGCCGCTCGTTACTACAATTCATAACAACTTCAATTGCTTGAAATATATTTTTTTGCCGTGTTCACAATACGTATTCTTGGCAATTACTGAGAGTTTAGGGGAGAGAGGGGGTGCATTCAAGTGAATAAATCATTTACAGAACCTAGAACTGGCCCTGGGGAAGGGAAGGGGATTCTGGGGTGTGAGCAATAAATAGATGAACCTGGGATTTGGAGGGGGCACGCGATGGCTCAGCGCCTTTTCCGTCTGCTCTACAAAGCTTACCCGATGGCGCGTTTTTCGAAACTGCCACGTGATCGAGAAATAGTGACTGCCCTGTGGCTAAGCCCTGCAGGAGCAGACGAGCAGAGCGCCGCTCCATCGCGTGCCCCCCCCCCCCCGAACCCGACTTTCACCAATTATGTTCTCCCTTACGTTCCTCCCCCTCCCCCTGGGCTTAGTCCTAGTGTCAGCACCTCTCAGCAGTTTTTGAGTGCCATTTTTGACCTCCCCTACCCAAAGCCATAAGCACTTTATGCAATTGTACAAGCTCAAGTTTTACGTTGCAGTCCTCAATTATTTCCAAATCTCTCATCATGCATGTGCTCATAAACAAATACAGTAAACAAATAATAATAACAACAGCAGGCCTATCAAATCTAAACGACGGCACAGCGTGATAGCTTTCCAGCTCACTCATTCCAATATGTTGTCGTGCTTTTGGAATGTAAACTTTTTTTCTTTCCCATGTCGCAATTCTTCTTCCATGGGGTTCTGAGCACGGTGAAAATCGCCCGAGGAAATGGAAACGGCGCGTCAAGGATCCTCGCTCTCTCGCACCCGCTAGCCGTCTGTGCTCTCCGCGCATACATTCACTTTCGACACTACACTTGCACAGTGGAGAGCCATGGTCGAGGAATTCCTCAACCGCTATTCACCCTGGTTCTGAGCATACCATCTCCCCACAGCCGCTAGATAGGAACCTTCCTTCCAACTTCTGATAAGGAAGGCTTCAGAAGCTGCCCCGGCATTCGCTGGGCTCTGATAGAGGGTGGGTCAAAATTGTGGTAATGAAGTGAAACAAATTGACTTCAGAAGTGTTGTCCACTCATATCACAAAGCAGAAGTAGGTTGGGTTTGGAAATCTGTTGACTATTGCTGCTCGTACCTAAAAGTTTACCATGCAGGAAATTCTGCTGAACTCGAGGGGGGATTCCTAGGTGACAGCTGTTAGAAGACTCTTCTTCACCCTGGGGTTAATCCGGCGCAGTCACACGGTCCGCTGGACAGCTGTTGGAAGACTATGAACGCAAAAACCGTCTTCGCAAGACTTCTACCTTATGACTAAGTGTCCCGCTCTACTGAAACCTCCAGAGTGATGTACTAAAGAGGCTTCTTGCCCATGACAGACATTCAGTGTTGATAGTGTCCTTGTGGTCTTTCCCATCAACTTTTTCAATTTGGCGGTGCAAAAGTTGCAGAGAGGGGAACGAGTTTCCGCACTTGATATTTGTCCTTGTGGTAACTGCAATCTTCGAATCTCATTCTTTCCCATCTTGAGAGGTTCTCAACTTATTGAACCGTTCAGCCGTTACTCGTAAGAGATTCTTTGTTGCGCTGGACTGTCGCTAATCAGCACACCCTGTCGGTTCAATTTGAGAACTGGCATGCCATGATGTGGTTGATCCATTAAACTTGAAAACTGAGTAGTATTTGGTTTCAAGTAAAAAAGACACTGTCCTCATTCACATTGCGCCCGAAAAGGAAGAGGAAAATGAACAGATTCGGAAAGTTTGTTTGACCGTGCGCGGGTACTATAATTTTGGCCTACCCTGAACATGCAAAGAGTAAAGAGCAGGGTAAGCAAGGGTATTTCGGTAATCTCCTAACACTAGAGGACAATTAACTTATCACATTGAACACAATATTTATGAGAAACTACTCTCCTCTGTTGACATAAGAAAACCAATTAAACAATTACTTCGGGAAAAATTTGATTGCAACATCTGGAAAGATAAACGTGCAGAAAACATCTCACAAACGCCCACCAGATATACAAATACTAGCGCTCATGTTCTTGGCGTCGTTGCGGGGGGGGGGAGGGGAGAGGGCATGCAAGTTAGTGAGCCAATTGTTGTGCTTGGGACTAAGCCTTAGGCAATGACAGGGATTCTGGGGAACGATGTGAGCAATATGTGTTCTTCTAAGCGCTTCTCCCCTCGCCTGGCCTTAGTCCTAGTGCCACCTACCATCGCCTCTGTAGTGATGTCCCCCCCCCTACAAGGAAATTAGCACCCAAACATTTGAAGTATTTTATTTCTACTTCTATTTGATCTCTCTTTGGCTGGTGAAATTATCCGCGAACTGCGCAACATGGATTTAACATATTAATCACGATAAATCCATCATGACCTTACGAAGGAAAGGTTAGAGGCAAAAAATTTCCAGTAATTTTACGAAAGACAGCTGCAACTTTCAGCGTAGCATACGGCTCTTATTTTCTTGTTTAACTCAAAAAAAAAACTAGACCACAGAAAATCTATAGAATTCGTGACATCCATATCATGATATTATCTGCCCTCCAGCGCTGAATGTCAGCACTTTACAAAGAGTCACAATGTTGCGCTACTAAGACCGCCTTCACAGTCGGACGTCTGATCATGACGGTCGCAACGATCGCATAACATCAGATATATATCGATCGTCTGATCGCCCGACACGCTCGACGATATCCAATGTACCAACTATGAAAGCGCCATAAGGTCAAAAACCATCAGCAATGGCGAAAAAGACAAACCAGATTATTTATTTATCATAGCTATTGCCCAAAGTTGTGTGTTATGTCAGTTGAAGCAAGAAAAGGGTATGTTGTCCTACGAAGGGGGGGGGAGGAGCTTTTGCTACTGCATGCGCTGCTGTTTACCAAAGGAAGCATGTGCGAATCTGTTACATGCGCTAAAACTTTCAAGCACTTAATGAACAAACGTAATCAAAGCTGGTTCGTTGGATAAGGGGGAGCATGTCGTTTTAGTTGCTAGGGTTGCACGGAAGAGAACATATCAGAGGCTACTATATCTTGAGCTCTTAGAAATTCTACAAAACGAAACAATTTAGGTACCAATAACCAGAACAAAAAAAGATTGAATAAATACATGAAAATGAAACAAAAATGGCTACGACAAGGGAACTTATTGAAATTTTGGGAATATTCTGTTCATAGTATTAAGCTGTCCAGGAGCCTCTAGGGATCTAAATGTTGGACAACAGTTTGAGGCTTCAAAAATCCATTTTAAAGCTTTAAAACTTGATACTCGGAAGCCTTTCAAAATAAATGCAATACTGTGGCGCTTAGCACCTTCGTCGGACCTAAAGTAGCTCTTCATTCGATGTATTTACAATTTAAAGGAACGGTCAAAAGGCTATGAACTAAAAGGCTGGACGAGGACCGCAACCGCAAGGCGCTAAGAAATCCATCGGCTTATCCTCTAGCAGCTTCTCCAGACATCGTACAAGCACATGAAGAGTCCACCCCCCCCCACTACTCCAGTAGTCAAAAGGCTGCACAGTTCAATGGAGAGCACAACAGAAAGGAAATTACTGGAAGCCTTCGAGTAAACGGTCAGCACTCAAAATAAACAGCAAGGAAGAGCTACGTGACATCCTTCAAATTATCACATAGTATCATCATGCATTCCGACCTTTGCATAGCATTCCTACATTTTGAGAGTGCAAACGGGATAGCCTACTCCAATTTCTCGTTGGGTAAGTTTGGAATGGCGCTCATGGCCTTGGGGGGTGGGCATCAACTGGGTCGATGGTAGGTGACACATGAACTAAGCCAAGGAGAGGGGATAAACGATAAGGAGAACACATGTTACGCATAGGCGTTCATGTCTCTAGGGGGCACATTCAAAACAGGGCATTCAAAAATCGCTGCTAGGTGACATAGGACTAAACCCAGGATAGTGAATATACATCAGGGAGACCTGCCGGTTGCCGACCCCTTCCGCAGAATCCTTTTCTCTCCCTGGGCTTAGCCCCAAGTTCTGTTGTGGCTCACCCACTCACTGGTCCCCCCCCCCTAAAGACATGAGCGCCTACTCATATCCTCCCCCAGAATCCCTGTCACTGCTATAGCTTAATCCCAAGCACAACAATTGTCACTAACCTGAATGCCTCCCCCTCCCCCTCCCCCCCCAAGGCCCAAGGACATAAGTGCCTTTGGAAATTTTATTGAGGCAAACGAGTATGAGCTCGTCCAACATATCCCGTATATTGTCCGATTTTAGCAGGAAAAGCTATTTCACGCCTGGCGAAGGTGCGAAGAACCGGAATATTGCAATAATCTTGAAAAGCTTTCCAGATTAAATTTTTTGAAGCCTTTTGAGACAAATTTTTGGAGCCTAAAACTGTTGTTCAACATTTATATCTTGTTCTAATAACTGCTGCTTTTTTAGAAACTTTAAGGTTTAGAACCAATAAATTTTTACAAGTATTGACAGGTATTGTCTCGTTAGCTGCTCGAATACTTTGTCGGACCCTCGCCTTTTAATGCGTTAACTTCGTCAGCAGCAAATGTCCCCCGTCGAACAACAGAACCCAAAAAATAGCAATTTCCATAAAAAACGGCGTGTCATGCACAAATAGTCGGAACAAAAACATACCCAGCAATGACGTTCTGGTTAGTGATGGTGTCGAAATCAGTCAAGGTGGACATTGTCTGCTCTGAAATTTTTCAAAGCATAGAAGGAATCAAAGAACTTCCCGTTTCAGCACGAATCTCAAACTGACGATTATTGACATTTCTACATAATGAGCGTTCGTTACAATTCGTACCCACCGTTTGGTTGCTGAACGTAGGAATGAATTGCACATTCTGTTCGTTTCAGTTACCATAAGCAGGAAGTCGCTCCTACTGAGCCTTAAAAACATTCATATCACCTTGTGATCAATAATCGACAGTTTGAGATTTGCTTGTACAAAATGAATGGAATGAAAATAAAAAAAGGGAAAGAATGAAACGAGGAGAAGACAACTTACGGAAGTCCGAGTCTGACCCTGTTCGAAGCAAACAGAGCGGTAATCCGCGTCTGAAACAAGGATGATCACAATTCTTTTCAGAAGAACTATCAAACGAGGTGATGTTTCGAAATTCAGATGGTCACTCGGTCTGGATAGATAGACACAATACACGTGAACGAAAAAGCTACACACACATGACGGAACATGTTCAAAAGTCAAACGCGAAGGGCCACATGATGAAACGTGAACAGCAGCTCCATTAGCTGAATGAGGGAAATCGTGCATGCCGTTGCGTCACTGCGATGATGACCTGGACCGGGTGACCGTGACGCGACCGCGACGCGCAGGGTATCGCCTGCGACGCGGTGGCGGCACCCCCATTGCGGCGTTGAGGTTCGGCATCGGCCGGCTGGCGGAAGTGCGACCCTGACGCTGACTCGGGTGCATCTGTCCCCAGCGCGCATCGTTGGTGTGTCATTCCAGTGGGCTGCAGTCTTGCTCCATCCCGAAAACATCAAATTCACTACAGAATAGGCAATGGTATTGTGTTCTCGCCCACCCATAATTCCACGGCGATGACGTCACTGTGACGTCATTAGGAGTTCAGCCGTCTGGCAGCAACGGAACTGTAAGATTCGACTTGTAAGCAGTAAGGGAACAGTAATCCACCCACAGACGAATACAGGTCACCACTTTTGGCCTATACTGCTCCCGAAGAACAGCAGGAACTGAAAAAAAAACCCTTGGTACATTCCGGAAAAAACAGCAATCAATTGGTGGGGTGTTGTTGTTGCTTTTTTTGGATTGCTGCCAACCTCCGTTTTATGCGAACTTCATTTTGAAAAACGTCATATGTTCCCTTCCGAGATCACCTGAAAGCTAATAGTTGTTGTTTGCTTTGCCGATCAAGGATCATGTGGTGAGTTGGACCACCCAGCACGCTGAGTGATCGCATCGCGTCACCTAGACGGGATCCAATCAATACCGCTCATTAGCATAGATCTCAATCATTTCCTTTACCGAGGCAAAGTTAATTATCATTTTACAAGTACAAATGCTATTTCTGATCAGATTACTATGGGTGGATGGGGCAGAATTTGTGTAGTGGCAAATGGCGCTGCTTACCACGCGCACGGTCTGGGGATCAAATCCTCGATCGTGCGGCGTCCACACCATTCAGGTATTCATTTCTCCTGGGTAGGATAATTGGACCAGATTTGTATAGGAGGGTGAAAAACACTGGTTTGTATATCGGCTAACCACGCAACCATTGTATTGGTCAAATTGCATTAAAGATGCCGCAATGATTTGAGTAGCATGCGTGGCGCATCCCATCCCAGGATCGATCGTGCTCAGAATGCTTCATCCTTTATTTATTTCACAAGTTTTGGGTATTTAGTGGTGAAAGACAGGGAATGAAAGTCCGTCTCCAAAATCTTCATAGAGGCTCACACAGGTTTGATCAAAGTGCCAAGAGCCTCTGAAAATTTTCAATGAAATGGTCAGTTGCATAATGCGAGAGGAAATGAATTTAGACTAGGGAGTAAAACTAAACTGTTTGACGGCACGATCGGATTTGAACCTTGGCCGCAGGTACAGGAATAAGCGGAAAGACTTGTGAGACAAACTGGTTACATGCCCAACAGCTACTCTCTGTTTCAGAAGTCGTCGAGTGCAGACCACACACCACAAGTGACGACGGCCTCCACAAGAAAGGAAATGCTTTCTGCCAACGAAATGATTAGCTAGCTGCAGTTGTTTTCCATCAGTTGTCGCTATTTACAACACTCATTTACCAGCTATCACATGAACCGCTAGTGACCCGAGTTTCTTGAAGGCCTTCGTCACTTGTGGTGTGAGGTCTGCACTCAACGCGCTTCTCGATTTCTGAAACAAAGTTAGCTGTCAGTGCCAGCTGATCCCAATTATATTGGTCACGTTTCCTGATCGGTGTTCGCTGCATAAGTTAGAATTTTATGGCAAGAACAATTATGTTGGGGAGCCACCGTGCATGTGGTTTCCACCTACCTTCACGGGATCATTGGCGGCTTCTTCATCTTCTTATGCTTGCGGTATGTTTTTAGGCGCACAAATTTATCAAGTCGAAGTGATTTTTTTTATTAATAAACAGACAGTTCACAAAAAGTCAAGATAAAGCTTGTCAGTGGTGCGGGGATAAGGAAATGACCAGGGAACACGGCCTTAGCTCAGAAATTGGACCCCTCGGGTCCGTAATTGTGTATTGAGCTGTCCCATCGGTGCTTACCTCATGAACGCTAATGCTCTCTTTCTTTCTCTCTCTCTCTCTCTGCTTGGCGGCTAGACCCACAGAGCCAAGCGGCGGGTGGAGGGCGGGCAGCGGCGGTAACGGCGCGAGACGACCGTGCTAAATCGCAGGTTGCATATCATCAGTGCAAATTGTGTGTTGTGCAGCGTCGAAGGGAATGAAGCTGGAAGTAATTTCTACTATAAGGACGAATCAAGGGTCATAGCTCGAGAGTGATCCGGTTATTGGCTGACATGTCGTCGGCGATTCTTCCGCGTTCATTTCGAATGTGTTCTTGATTTCGATCAATAGCGTAAAGTGCCTTGGAAGAGAGTCCAGTCGAAACTTGTTCGACATTGGGCTAGCAAACAAGCGAGTTCGAGTTTTTCCTTTGTTTCACGAGAAAACCGCTCAACAACAAGGGGTTGCGATGTGTTGCATGAGCTGAAAACATGAAATCACCTGCAATGCTGATTAGCGAACTACTAGGGAAGAAGAGCAAAGTCAAGCACACTCGAGTGTTCCTTGAGGAAGATGACACGATAAGGAAAGAAGGGGAAATACCTACCTAGCGGAAAGGCAGACAGACCTCCTAAGGATGCGGGACGATGAGCTTTCGCGGTGAAGGGTATGCCCTCGGCAGTCTAGCAAAGCATACCCGCGCCGCTCCCGCCGCTGCCCGCCCAGGCTCTTGCCATCTGACTGTAGCCGCTTAGGCAGATAGGGTTAGTGTTGAAGAGAGCAGCACCGATGAGACTAGCCAAACGCGGAAATCAATGGGCCATTTTCGGGTTCTCGGCCATTCTTCTTGGCTTTTCTTCGTCCCTGTATCACTGACCACCTCTACATGATTTCTAGTGAGCTGCTTTTTCACTGAACCACTCCTTTACCAGCGGTCGTGTTTGACTGTTTGGGAGATCGTATTGAAGGGATAGCGATGAAGGCATTTCTCTGATAGAATGTATAGGACCTATTACAATTTTTTTCGATCATTTCTGGTCCTCGTACGTCAGCTGCGTCGCCTTCCCACAATCGCCCGAAAATGACTCCACTCTAGATATTGAAGCTAGGGTGAAAATCGCTCGAGGAAACGGTAACGGCTCGCCGACGATTTCCGCCTGTTCTCTCACGCTCTCCCGCGCGGACATTCACTCTCGCCACCTGCGAGCCGTCTGTGCCCTCCGCGCCTACATTAACTCCCGACGCTACTCTCCCACAGCAAAGAGCCATCGTCAAGGAATTCCTCGACCGTCATTCACGCTGGTGAGTGGTCCTGTTTCCTCATGTCCTACGACCGTCACCAATTGTGGATCATCATGGTGGAGAAGAAGCTCCCATGGTACTGCACAGTTATTGTGAATCGATGTGAAATCTAGTTTATAAATGTACAGATTGGTCCCCCATAAACCGCCGGGACATTGCTTCCTTGCGTTACGTTTCCGCTACTTCTTTCCATCTGTGACACCAAAATCTCGTGGAGGGGATGTGTATGCACAGAAAAAGATGTTTATAGTAGAGAACACCACCACAGTCATGGCATGACCTTAGGAACGACATCTCAATGCTAAACTGTACCTTGGGATTGTCAGAGTCTGGTTTCCTTCTCTCCTCCCCATTCTCCTCCTCCTTCTCTTCCCCTTCTCTACCCTCCAGCTGCTCCTTGCAGCATCATGTGGAATGACTGAGTGTCCTCAAGTAAGTGTTTATATGGCCATTGGAGTGATATCACAATCACGCCATTGCAAAACACTGACAGCGCAAGTCCTGCGAGCTACCCAAATTTGATAGCGGTTGGTTTATTCTTTATAAGCTGCACCAAAGCAGTTGTTGAGAAATTTCCTGAAAAGATAGCGAGAGCCTTGAAGATAACATTGGTGGGTCGGACGTGGGATTTTGCCAACGACTAGCCAAAAGTTTTGATAGCAGTACGCATTTACAGCACCATTGGAAAGCTTTAACCAACAGTCCCGGCAGGGTTGAAGTGGGCGTGGTGGCCAACGGTCGCACCCCCTCCTACCAGCCGTGGAGATCGCGGTATTGGCTGCGGAGGCAATTGCGATCGTGAATCGTCTTCAAATAGTCCCTGTGGTCCGAAAACGATGCAAATGCCTCCGCAGCCTCGACCTCCACGGCTGGCAAGAGGGGGTGCGACCTTTGACCGCCACGCCCACTTCGACACTGCTAAAATTCTTGCTTTAATCCCAAAATGGACGAAACTACTTAGTGGTTTCCAGCTATACGGGAAGAGTGGAAAGCCCAAAGAATTCGAAGAATCACCATTTTGAGATGTAGCTCTCCGTTTTCAAGGTAGGCTTGTGTACGGAAACTGGTCGCCATTCTATGTATATACGTCTGCGGCATACGATGCTGAGCGGATTCTTTGCTACAGTCAACAAATTTTTGCTGAGTGTATCAACCACGATCAAGTTCCACAAACTTAGCAAAAGTGGAACTGCACCGAAGAAAGGTTATGTTGGCTTTCTCATATGAATAAGGTATTGAACACCTTAATAAAGTGTTCTTATCCTTATAAGGTCAGCGGCTGGCCTACGTCTCCAAACCTGAGTGGAGAAGTACTCTGATATTCTCAAAATACACCATAAACTCCAACACAGCTCCCAGTATTTTCTCACCTAAAGGGCACAAGGGATACACTTACTCGACAGGTGGGTTGGACGCGCGTCGCGCAACTAATTCTGCTCAAGTTGAACCAGCTGGGCAAAGGAGTGATGCTGCGATTTCCTCACTCAGTAGATCTCTTGCCTATCGTGTGTCACTATCGAGAACCTGGATAGCTCGCTCAACAGCATGGCCCAAGATCAAATTTGTCCTCTTGCACATGAAAGCGAACGTGTTGGTGCGATATGGGCCGGGGGTACAGAAAAAAAAGAAAAAATAGTCCGTGGAAAAGGCTAGGTTAAGGGCTCACTCACGTTCGTAATTGGCTGCAGGGTGAATAACGGTCGAGAATTTCTCGACCATGGCTCTCTGCCGCTCGAGAGTGGTGTCGAA
>KZ345635.1:58659-78241 GCA_002352805.1 Teladorsagia circumcincta
AGCATGTTGTAAAGCACCCTATTTTGGAGCAGCATGAGGGTGCGTGCACCTCTTGTGTTCTTTGGGATCAGCGGACTACCTTTGCAATGCCTGCTCACTGCATCCTCACTGCCTCAGGTACCCGAGAGGAAGCCCGTCGCGCGACGAGAAGGCAGAGACGCAGACGGACTAGCGGACGAGTCGCAGCGCGCACTGTAGCGACTTATCGTAAAGTTAAATAAAACGTTCAAAGTATTCCGCACAATACGCGCTGTGACTCGTCCGCTGACCCCTCTCCGTCTCTGCCTACTCGCCGCGCGGAGGGCTTCATGTTCGGTACACCACTGCCACCACCACCACCCTTGAAGGACGAAATCACTTGATACAACTAAGATTTCAACTTTACTACCGAATCGAAGGAGCTCTTGTGCGAGAGTTTATTGGAAATGGTGCTTCAAGCCCACGCTCCTCATGAATCTTGCCATTTAGCCACACACTGTTGTGTGTTTTAGTCCCTAACAAGTTGTATCGAACTTAGAAATCAAAACAATGAACCGCAAGGCGCACATAGTAAATTGCATATCATTGCTATTGCAACTGTGTCAGTCACCTTCAAAAGTCAGCGGACGTAATTCGTCAAAAGCGATCACAGCGATCTTTCAAATCGAGAAGGTCATGTTTCATAAATCAGCATGACCTTATAGAAAGGCTGTGCATGTACAGCGACCTTCTGGCAAGTACTGCTCCATTTTATGCACTGCTCGACCTCTTCGACTATCGGTTTGGCTTTCTGACCGTGGCCTACGGCTCATACCGTAACACGATCAAATATTTAAGCACAAAGCATGTAAATTCCCAAAAGCGGAAATCCTATGGGTAACGGCTGCACATTCATTGTAGATATACTTATTTCGGAAAACGAGAAGGGCGTCGAGTGCAGATCACACACCACAAGTGACGACGGCCAAGAAGAACGTAGCTTTTTTTCTTGCTATCGTCACTTGTAGTGTGTGATCTGCACCCGACGCTCGTTTCCCGATATAAAGAGTACATGAAAATACAGTTCCACAGGGAAATCCGCCTTGTGGTCCCTAGTAGCGCCACGCATGAATTTAGGGTGAAGGAAAATCCCTCGCCAGTGGGAAGGCAATTTTAATGGGAGTTGAGCGGTAAGTTAACAATTGACCAAACTTCATTCTATAGGACTTGAGATCAAGGAGAAGCTAAAGATACGGGCGCTGAAAGAAGGACTATGCACAGTTGCTTTCCAAAAGTCCAAACTAAGAAAAGCAGACGAAATCTAATCATCGGACCAAAATACTCTTTTTTTTTGCCGCATCAATCACCTTAAGCGCCAAGTAAGAAAACAAGCTATGACCATCTTGAAGTAATCCTCCTGAGGGAGGTGATGTTCCGAAGCTGAGACGGGTACGCCTAGTTGAAAGCCTTTTTTGGAAATTGTTTACTTGGCCTCTCATTTGGATCATCGCCCTACGATAACATGCACGTCATCGGTCATCTGCGGCACTTTTCGTGCTTTTTTGCGCCCGTTTCCAATAAATCTCTTCAGAATGAGCGCCATTTACGCCAAAGACGTGCTGTTTCGAATCAACAACGCGCCGATCTATGACTTGGTGATCAAGCGTCAAACAATGTTCCCAAATTAATGGGTGACCCGAAGGCGGCCGCTCGCCGCTGGACGATACAAGCTTTGTATTAGCCACTTGAATCCTTTGTTCACCGAGATCGCCATTTTTCGCGCTACGAAAACTAAATTCTCATCTAGCTTTCTAACACCTTATCTCTACCGAGTACACATCTGCTGCATTGGTAATCTGTTTTAGATGTTTTAATTTCATTGATTTCGACTCGGCCAGCTCACACTAGCTGATTTTACAAAAAATGAAGTCGAAAATATTCGACGTGAAAATTCGAAAAAAAAATAATAAGCCCGATCCGTATACAAATCACACCCCTTCCATCACTTAGCAAATCTAAGCTTTCTCGTCTGCTACTTGCTGGCAGGTGAAAACAAGATGTTTCCAAGATGTTTCCAGGATATCAATGTCCCTCTCCATTTTCAAACAACATCCCGATAGCGTCAAAAAAGGAGCGAATGAAATCAGATAAAAATGCTAAATTTCAAGAAGCTTAGCAGAATGCAACTCTATTCAAGCATCACCAAGAATCGCTATATAATCCATAAATGTGAATCTTAGCTAGCTTTGAATGCGATCCCATGTAATGAATTTCACAAGTTACCCGATCTACATGTCAGATTTTTGCCTTCCCTAGTTATGCTTCATGAAATCCGATTCAAGAGGGATAAAGGAAGTCTGTGTGGGATTTTGCCTAGGGTCAACCCTAGCGTTGATACTTTCCGAAACGTTTTCGACCCCTCACATTCCCAGGAGCTTTTCAGCACGACCCATCACCACCACACCACCACCAGCCTTAGGAAGGTCGCCCAATACACGACCCCTCCTCCCGCTCCGACCGGCACCTTCGCCGCCATGGCTGTTTCTATATATTCTATTCCATTCTGTGCATTCGATTTTGAAACCGGTTAGCACTCTCCGACCACATTATCCTCAAAAACAGCCGTCGTCGAGCGGTAGGGGTAAATAATTTTAATCACTCTATGCTTTTTTGAAATTTTCCCCGAAATTTGGAACAAATCCGTCCAGAACGTTCCCTCTCGTTCCCTCATAGCCAATCTTCCGCAATTCCACAGATGTGTACCTCCCGGAATCGCAATTACGACACTTCCTCGCAAGTTGGTACTTGTACCAAATGACGGCGTACCCTGGTTTGGCCTCCTCGAACACACACGTGGTAAGCGGTGCCACATACTACACTGGTGTGCAAAACTTAAGGACCAGCGCAACTTTTCCGTGATGTGTTACTGCCGAGTAAGAGAACCCGATGGAACCTAACCGCACATAGAAGGAACTACCGCAGTACAGTACAAAATGCAACTGAAAGAAACCGTTGTAAGGGCCACAGAGATTTCATTGGGTTATGGTACTTCATCCATCTGGTCCCTAAGTTTTGCACACCAGTGTACTACTATGAACAGTACACACATATGAACGGTGTGATTATATTCTAATATTAGCACGATGGGACCTGGTCTTCCATCTCGGTTTATAAGCGGCAAGAGCACTTAAATGTGCTTCACCTATAGATCAGCTGGCATTTCGGGCAGAGGTGTCACTGGTGCAGGGGTGAGGGAAAAATCATGAGAAACGGCTTAGAAGCCGACAGTAGACCCCTTTTTTGCCCATTATTTGTGCGTTACGTGACTCTCATCGGTGCTGACCTCCGAACTAACGCTCTCTCTGCTGAACGGCTGGAGTCAGGCGGCGAAGGGTGGGCGTGCGGTGGCGATAGCGGCGTAGGGACGACGTATGTTCTTTTCTGCTAACTGTGTGTCGCTCTGCTTCCTTAAGGGGTCCGCCTATTTTCCCACTAGATAAGTTTCTCCTTCCTCGACGTCCGAAAATAACGTATAAACTTCTTCAAAACAACATCATATGGTCTACGCCTGCAATGCGTATGTGGTACCTTACAAATAGTCATATTAGGGGTGCCAGCTATTTCGTAGGTTCACTCATAATGATGGGTTTAGTGTTCTGAATCGATTTTGTCAGAGGTTCAAGAAACGCACTGTCTCGAGTAAGAGTGGAAGTTTCTTTATTTCTATCCAGTTTTCTGAGTTCCGCCACTTTGCATCTGTAGATTTCTTCATCTCAGAAGCCATATTAACTATGCATATGATAGAAACCATGTACAATAACTGTTTATACTGTATAGCTAAGGTGCTACGAGACAATGTAAGCTGCTGGTTACAGCATTGACGGCGTACTAGTCTTTACTGGATGCGAAACTCTCCTGAACAACTATATGTAGTCAGTCGTAAAAGGGTTATACTCAGGAACATCAGAAAACGTACATTGCCCGATGTTAATGAGAAAGTAGCGCATTAGCATTCTGCAGACTGGTTGGCATAATGACGGCAAGGCTGGCATCAACAGAACAGAGTGCGATCTCCTCAAAGAGTACGAGTATATTGCTCACTGCAATCTTTCTCTTCTGATTGTTTTCTCCAATCAGTCTAACCACAAGCCCTTCTGAATCACAGAACCATAATTGTAGCTCTTCTTCAGTTTCAGTTAGTGATTTCATCGGAAGAGAACTTTCATCTAACTTGTCATCGCCATTACTCGTCAAAAAGTTAACAAATTTGGGAGTAGGGCTGCGCACTCACTTCTTACTTCTTACTTTTCGACTGCTACTCGTCCCGGGCATGCCAGGCGCATGTCACAAATCTTCCAAGCCACACTGCTTCGGAATCCTACGCCACAGCTGGCCGTACAATTTTGTGAGAGGGTCTGCCCATCGTGTTCAGGGTCTGCTTCTGAACCTTGTTTTTCCCCTTGGGTATTAGGTACTAACAAGTTGAATCTAGTCTGGAAGATGACCAGCTCGGTGAAATCTAACACAATTGGACACGTTAGCCGTTGACCCAGCAGTCATTAGGTTCTCCAGTTGAACATAAGCTTACCAAGAACGGGTAAGAATGATAATGAACATTCGAGCTGTACTTACATTCCATAGAAAAGGCAGTTCATCAGAAAAAAAGGTAGAGGAAGTCAGTGGCGCAGGGATGGTGGAAGCAAATATATCAGAAACGTTCCGAAACCCGGGAAATGAGACCGCTCTCTCCCCGTTGTTTTCCATGTGACTCTCATTGGTGCTGCCCTCTTCAACGCCGACGGGCACTTTGCTGAACGGCAAGTCGGCGAGAGGGTGGTTGTGCCGCGGCGCTAGCGGTGCTCGCTAGTTCGCTGAGCATATCCCTCGCTGCGAATTGCGTGTCGGTCCACCCTTAGGCTTTCTGTCAAGATGCTTCCCCCTCTTCAATCTCCGTCCTTTTAGTGGAATCATCCTTTCAAATGCAAAATTTTAGTTACTACGTATCGATCCATAGACCGACATTTTGTTCCTTTTTGTCATTCACAGGACCATTCAGAAAATGGACCATATTTCTAGGTTCCCGTTCGTGTGCATATCAAATGCCAGAGACCATTTCGAAAAGCGTTCATTTCGAAAAGGAAGAGCGTAGAAACCTTCCTGGTTAGTAGATTTCGTCTGAGACGTAATTAATGCATCGAAGCGTCATCTATGAAGACTACGAAAAATCCGATTTTCGACGTCAACTCGAGACTGAGATTAATCCCTTTTTCACTGTAGTGGCCGAAATATTAGACGAATAGGATTGAATAGATGCCTGTAAGATAAAAACTCTTCCTGTATGCCATGACAATAAGTATTGTGTAGCGAAATGAAGTGTCGTATGACTTTCTGGACAACCCATTACAATACGATTCAGACGAAAAGTTAATCCATTCAATAACAAACGCCCTAGCAGACAACCTCAAAAGCACATGACAATTACCAAAAGTATGAATGCCTCTTAAAAACAGGTAGGCGGGCGGCCGGTGGCTTGCCCAACCTTCTTCGGCCCTCAACTCTCATGAATAAGTCAACTTATTGAGTTGTCTTGTCTTTATGCTAAGGAACAAAATTTATAGCAAAAAGAATACAACTAGGTAATTTCGACCTCCTCACACTGGTAGTATCACACTCGCCTTGCAAAACGGACTTACGCGGTGTTCCATGAATACTGCAACAAATTTCACCCGCCATTTTTGTTGCTGGTTACTGTTTTATTTTACATATAATATAGAGGGTATTGGCAAATCGTACTTGCCCCAGGCTCTCTGGAAAAGCTCGTGAAATTTCACGGCTTTGCAGGCTTTTCGATTTAGGATACGTTCGATCCTGAATGGCATTGCATTCCCCTCCCTGAACGATGCAAGACACTCTCAAATGTTCTTGAACTTGCATCGGCCTACAATCTGCAGTGCAGAGAAGAGAGGAGCAGTAAATAGTCGTGGCTTGATGCGCCGTCCCGTAAGTTCAGCTTCTTCAGATCTCACGAAAACTCTGAAGAGATGAGTCGATCACATTCCTGTGGAAGCAGGAGGAAGAAGACGAGATTGTTGTGAGTTCCCAGCCCGAGCATGTGGAAAACTACACATGCATCTCTTTGATATGCTGAAAAAGTATGGCTTGACTGAAGCACAGAAAGACAGAAGAAGCTCAAAGTGTGAACGCTTTTGGAGAGGGCCGCAGAAGGGAGTCACCAACACACCGTGCCCCGAACGAGAAATTTTTTCACCGTGGAGGGAAGCCACACTCGTCAAACTTCAAGGGTGTTTACACGAACCCCTGAGGAATCCGGCGAGAAAGGAAGGTTGGCTCTCAGGCATCAGTGAATTCCTGTCATAGTGTGGAAATGGGTCTCGATACACGATTTCTAACCACTGTATATTTTGGTGAAGACATAAAGCTTGATGCTGACATCTAGAGGAAAATGTTTTAGAGCAGTATCTCTTGCTAAAATCACGAGCCACTTAGTGAGGGATGATGGATTTCTCAACTGGACAGAATCTCTGCATAGATGACAAAAAACCAGGACCGCCGTCGTACCACTTTGTCGCCTTCACTCCCACGAATAAAAGGATCTCTTGTCTTTTTATTTCAACGTGCTGGACAACCTATTTAAGTCTTGCTTCTGCTTGGCCTTCCAGGCTTGCCATGGGGGATAGTTTATTGGTCGACGTTCCGAACAAATCGTCAGTTTCAAGACCTAAATTGGTTCGAAGTCTAGTTTGTAGCTTATCCGTTTTCACACCAATATGAAAATTGTCACAGTGCTCTGTAAGCTCAAACTAAGATAAGATTCCAGCTAGTACCAACCTCCTACGGTCCCACCAGTACTGGATTCTCACTTGTCTCCGTGAACAGCTGACAAAAAAATGACACGCCCTTCACTCACTCACGCCTTGTCAGACGTAGTCCGTGCGGTGCGTGGTTATCTCACAATTGGCATAAGGGAGTGAAAGGCAGGAATTCACTTGTAAAGGCCATGCATTTATTTCGCTTGTTTTGAATTTTGCATACGGAAGTAGAATGCTTCCAGCATTTTTCTGCACCGATATCATCTTCCTGGGTCAAAATTCTACATTCTATATCGAAGTCATTGCCATGATGCTTTTCAAACCGGCTCGTCCAGTGGTGTAAAAGAGCTTCTACGGCAATCTCCATGCCTCCCATATGGGCAAACGATGCAGCTCTTCGATGTGTACGATGTACGGTCGTAATCCGTTGCGGTAGCTGATTCTTAATGTTGCCTTTTGACACGTTAACTAAAATTACGTCATTAGCTGCATACGCTCGTGACATGCTCTGCTATATAGCTGCACTGACCCTATTATATGAAGGGCAGTTGGAGAATCGCCATGCCTTCGCGATTTATCGCGGTATACCTTTGTGAGCCCAATCCTCCGGCTTGTATTCCAAAGCCATTCACCTTTGCGATATCGGAGGCTAGCTTACTTGACTTATCTTGCTAAATGTCGTCTATACAAACTTACATAGTAAAATCTCATTCGAGTTATCTTAGTGGAGAGGGCCTGTGCTAAAACTGTTCTCACATGAAGGAGCTGAAGTCCGTCCCCACAAAAGTTTCAGAAATAGCATCTAGGAGGTTACGTGGGCTGTGGCACACGCAAACCTCAACCGCCTCAATAAGCTAATCAGGGCAAGAGGGTAGCATATAACATGGCTGCCAGGGAGTTTAATACGTAAGTAGTTGAGCAAAGAATGTGTATGACCGATTAGAGTTGGACTTGCTTTCAGGGAAGTTACTCGACAAAAACCGCGTCGCAATACTTGTGAAAGACCCTGTATTTTGTAGCCCAAGGTGGACTTATCTTGGGGCGGATATATTAGTGGGATTTCAGAGAAGTCAATTATCATGCAGCAGACGACATGTTCAGACCCCAATAAAGCCTTTACACCTTCTGCACCTTTTTTGGTAACCATGATACCAAATTAACATCATGTAGCTGATCCTAAGATTACCCAAAGTGCGCCTCAGGAAGGCGAGTCGATGGAATAAATTGGCAGTTCAGCTCACATGGAAAAAGAAAAGAACCATTAATTTCTTTTTTTACTGCGCTAATCTTTCATAGGAAGAAGCCCTGCTGAAAGGAATTGCGCTCTCTATATAGCACATATTCTGTCGTTCCAGGTAATCGTTGACGAAAAGCACAACAAAACCACAATTTCACGCTTTTTAAAGACTCGTGAATATTTCCAGCATTTGTGCACGGCTGTCTGATGATGTTCCTATGGTAATCCCAGTCCCACGCTTATTCGTCATTTTTCGTTCGTGCGATTATCAGTAATATTTGAGTAAGCCGCTATTTTCGACAATTTTTGCGTGAACTAGCAAAAATAGCGATTAACTCTCGTTTCAGTTTGTGCACTGAATTGCACTCAAAGAACGATCGCGGTCGTCATTAATCCATTTAATTCTATCCAAGATTCCCAGTAGCAAATGTATTGTGACGTGTGTATTTCTTAAGCTGGCACTGTGAGGGTAGAAGCCGAGCTTTTATGGCATCAAATCGTATGAAGAAGCATCGGCCACCAGGAAATGCGGTCTTGCGCGATTCTCTATATCTTGGGGCCAGTGCGAGAGTTCTCAAATTTTGTCCAACTCTATTCTTTCTCATATTCAGTAAGCCTCTTGAAGAAGCTTCAAGGCAGTGAACACTATGAGTGGAGCGGGTCTGATGACGTCAGTAGACGTCGTTAGTGAGCCGCCCGCCCTAGGGGCGGGGATGGAACCACCTCTCAACGCCATTCAACCAATTACGCTCAAAGGCGTCACTAAAATCGCTCCACCCTTTAGCAATCGCGTCCACTGCTTTTAACTCGAAATTGAATATAGCCTGTGTATTTAGGTTTACCTTCAAATTCACATGGCTAGTAACAACCAACCCTTCATTCCTTCAAGTCTACCTATGCAAGTTGAGATGGACTGATAGGTTGCTTATTGTTGAACTGGCAATTAATCACTTCATCAGATCTATCAAAGGCATGCCATCCTTATAGTTTCTGTACTGCTGCCTTCAGTACGTAATGCTGGTCGTCTGGTAAACGCATGTGCTTCACCACAGTTACAAGACGCTTGAACGTCATTGCATGCTGCTTCTATGGACCGAGTCTCTTGAATAGCCATATCATCGCCCCCCCCCCTTCATTCGTTGCCATACAGGTGCATGAGTAGAAGTTAGCTAGATGACAGTACGAAAATGAGGCGGGGCGTTTCAGGCGAAAGAGCGAATGGTGTGCAAGTTGCAACGCACGTAAGTGATAAAAGTAAGAGGTGCTATCCTTCCCCTCTCTCACCAAGTGTAGTTATCGGTGCTTGCGATTTCGTTTGCATTATCGTTTCATTTTCATTTTTTATCAAGTGATCCTTCTCTCGTAATCTTGTCATGTCGTATCTTCCTTCGAAGTACCCCCAATCAGAAACCAATTTTGTATCATGAACCCTTCAAAAATCTACAAACAGAATGATGGTCCTATATGGAAAATTTTGCGCATTTCTGGTCTCATTTTTAACTTCTTGCTTCTCTATTCTCAAATTTGATCAACATCGAACCATCGCACATGCAGCGGGTTAGGAATGCAGAATTGATCAAAGATAGTTATAAGGATGAGGGAAGGGAATTCCAAACACCAGTGATAAATGAGATAGGAGAAGAGCCAGTTTTCTAGGAATAGTCTGTTTTTTAATCGTATTTGTATTGGAATCTTTTGAGAAACGTCATGCTTTTTCCTCCCATGTCCCAAGCAGAAGCTGGCAAACTTCGTGAAGGTGCGCACCGACACGCAGTTCTCAGCGGAGGATATGCTCCGGCGATCTAGCATGACCGTCTCCGCGCCGCTAGCGCCACTGCCCGCCCCCCCCCCCCTTACCGTGTGACTCAAACCGCCTAGCAGAAAGCGTTGGGCGGTGATGAGGTCAGTGCCGATGAGAGTCGCATCAGTGTGGAAATCAACGGGCAATGAAGGGGTCTCATTTCTGTTCCGTCTCATATGGTTTTTTCTTCACCTTTGCACTGATGACCACAGATACCTTGGTTTTGACACTCTGCATTTTCATCGTAAAATTCACATTTGATGTGTGTTCCTCGAAAAAATCGGTTTGGTTTGGAGTACAACTGTTTTTTCGGCAGCTTCCAAGCTGAAGAAGAACTATCAGCAGATTCTGGGTTATTAGAAGTGGTTTGCCTTCCCTTAATACTCGGAGTTCCGACCTATTCCTAGGTCTAGGATATGGTCAAGAAGCCATTAGACGAAAAGGTCTTCGTCAGAAGTTGCTCCACAAAAACCTAATAATGGATTTATTTAGGCTTAATGTAGGTTCTAATATGTGAACGTCTTCCTTTTTTTCTGAGAGCGATTAGTTGAGGATGATGAAGGCCAATCTGTATTCCTTCATTCCGGGAAAGCTAGAGGAGACAGTGTACTGGGGTGGGGGGCGAGGGGAAGGGATGGGGCAAATGATTCACTATCTCTCTATATTTAGAACGAAATACTTACACTTCGCTCGAATTCAAACCAAATGCACCCAACTGAATATTGAAGAGCAGATTCTAGTTTATCAGAAAACTTCGTGATAGCTTCTACGCCATCAAAAGATTTTCTCACTATTCGAACTCAATCTGGTTCTCGACGGATCGTGGGCCACTACGACGTTACCAAAAAAGCTAATCGGAGGTGGTATTGCATGGTCAGAGCTAGTGTCTGTAAGAAGCCATCAATCAATTGAGAGTCTGAGGAAATTATGTGCAGCTTCGGTTGGAGCAATCATGGTACGACTCCTTGAAGCAACCGTCCCAGTAGGATGGGCGTGGTCGGAATCGCCTGCAACCCCTTCGGCTGATTCCAACTGGGCCCACTTCAAGTACCTTCCTAGCGGCTTTCCAAGTGAGTCTTTTGTCCAGTCACACATACGCTTTTGACTAGGGGCTTCGAAGTGGGCGTGGTCGGCGTCGACCGAGGGGATTGCAGGCGATTCCGACCACTCATCCTGCTGGGACTGTTGGTTAAGCTCGAGTGTGATGGCAGACATGGCGCCCTTCTGAGTACGGTGAGGACAGCAAAGGTGGGGCCTGCTTCTGCCCATGCGGGACATCTAAGGAAGAGTTGTAGTGGAACCCACAACGTCGGCACGCAGCGCCCTCTGAGGCATCATTCCACAAACTGGCAGAGCCAACTAACAATCAATTGCTGATGATATGGTGGTTGACGTCGGTGAACACGTCCGTTCCATCTCGTTAGTTTTGTTGTTCCTGTAGTTCCCAAATGACGTATTTACTGAGCGAGTTCAAGGCTTTACCCCAAGTGGACTCAACTAAACTCAGTTACAAGTGATCGGTGAACAACCTCTGCCTAGGAAGCTCAGCTCAGAGAGGCAGATTCTGATAGCGTGCCCTGTTGTGCTCGATAAGGTATCTTAGACATTGCATTTCGTGAGTTGGGTTCAAATTTGACCTCGAAGAGTCCTTCCACTGGGGGCTGAAAAAAATTCTTGTAACGCTACTCTGAAGCAGGGTGGAAATCGGTCGAGGAAACGTCGACGGCTCGTCGGCTGGGGACAAAGAAATTTTCACTGTAATCCTTCTTCACTGACGAGTGTTTGGAAGACTGAAGAGGTTAGGGACAAGGAGGAAACGAGGAGGATAGAGGCTAATATTGAAGGAATATTCCTCGATAAGGTCAGAGGTCGAAGAGGGGAAACCTTCGTAGCGGGAAGATAGGCGGCCCCCCTGAGGATGCGGGAAGATGCGTGTTGCGCGGCGAAAGATATGCTTCCAGTCATACCTGCGCTGCGCGCCACTGCCCGTCCAGTCTCTCGCCGTCTGACTCTAGATGTCAAGCAGGGAGAGCGTTAACATTGATGAGGCCAGCACTGATGAAACACGCCTATCGCGCAAATCAGCGGGTAAAAGAGGGACCCATTCTCAGGATCTAGGTTGCTTTTCTCACTATTCGCTTTATCCCTGCATCACTGACCACCTCTACCTTAATTTTCAGTGGGCTGTCTTTTCATCGTGAATTCCGCTTTGAGGTTGGAGACCTTGAGCTGGGGGGGGGGGGGGGGAGGGACATGAAACACAGCATTTCGTTCTCTGGCTTCAAAAGGGAAGGCGTCTCGTTTGCTGGAAAATGAGATAATGGAATGTACATTCATGGTTTATACCGATAAAATATGAAAACTATTTGCTCGGAGTCATGTACTTGCTACAATCCTTGCTGTTGAGATTTGTTCGGATGAAAGGACATTTCTAAAAATAAAAATTATCGTTATATATTAGACAAGTATAACTTAATGTAGTCTCCTGAGGTTCCGTACCGGATCTGGGCATGCAAGTGGTAATGCTGGATTGGTGAGATCTCCCTGGGTGGTCTTCTTGTCAGCTGGTTCGAGTATATTCTTCCACAGCCAAGTGGAAACGATACCGTGACCCCATTGAGAAAAGTGGAAGCAGTCTGGGGCAAAGAATTTCATATTGATCTTTCCGTCCTAAAATTTGATTACTCATGGAATGCAAATGATGAGGGTAAGAAGAGAAATTGATAGTCGAATACAATGGTATGCAGCTAATCCTCTGCGATGAGCCCACCTTCATGGGTGGTGTGACAATGTCGCGGAAAAACGGTTGAACGACAAGTGTGAAATCCTCCTTATCAAACTTGCCCGAATTACCAAGAACGATTTCTCTATTAGCGTAGTCGACACAAGCCTGAAACTTCATTCCTCATTTCTCAAAACTGTCTGCACATCACCGACATTTTTAACCGACTTTTAAGTGTTTTCCGCATTGGACCACGACCTTTCCAAAACAAAATGCACTCTAATTTCGCAGCGCACCGACATTTACAACTGTGTCAAAAAAGCTGAACTCTGCGCATCTAGTAGGTTATCTTTTTCTTCGCGATCCTTTCTTGAAGGATGTGAACGTGGCCTACCGGCTACCCGACAAGAGGCCCACTGTGCGGCGAGACAGGGGAGACGCAGATAGGTCGGCGGGCGAACTGGGCGTTTACTCTGCGATACGAGACGTAGTATGGCACACTCTATTTTAACCAGCGGGCGTCTCGCCAGCTGATCCGTCTACGCCTCTGCCATCTCGCCAAACGACGGACCTTCTCTCGGGTACCCTGGCCTGCTATATCCATAAAATATGGCTGGGGCTACAGAGATCTGATGGGGCAAACTAAAATTTTGACAAAAATCTTGTAGTTGAGCCCGAGCGGAATTTTAGAACATATTCGGGAACCCCACTTTCCTACTCCGTTGTTCGTTTATGTGGTTGCATTCACATTCCCTCTTGCTGGATTTTCCACCGTCATATTAAAAAGAACCACGTATATGTACATCCAAACTAAGAAGCTGCCTCAGGATATCACGTTAAGCGCCCTCAGAGGCACTGGCACGACTAGATCTTTAGAGAAACTCTCTCGTGACTAGGGTAGCAGGACCCCTAACTGCAAGAGTGGTGTCACTGTTGAGACAGGAAGCTAATGCCTTTGCTTTATCGCTGCGATCACTACCAGGCTTAAAGGCAGGCCCCGGGATAAAATAGGTGTGAGCAGCGTTTATTATGAAGCTGGAGGGGGGAGTGGTCTAGAAAAAAAAGAAAGCAAGAAAAACCCTCGAGAACTCGCTGAAAAAGGACCTCCTCCATTTCAGCTGCATTCCGTTTCGGTATAGGAAAGGCCGAGTGGGACGAGATTTACGAACCTAGCTCTAGTTGCTGCAGTGGCTGCCGCAACTACGCCCGCGCTTGTTCTCGCAACGCCACGTGGCAGTCGACCGCGGAAGGCGGGGTTTGCGGACCAAGATGTGGTTTGCGGGTCGAGCGAGCTCCTAGCACCTCTATCGCGCACTTTCAAGCCGCAATGAGTGGGCGACATCGACGCTAGTGCGCCTGTCTACTACGCTTGGGGATGGAATAGGTGAGCGCGCCTAATCCCGGAGTGTACCTTTGACAATCGCGCACAGGTAGCGGATGCGCCCTATGGCATGCTCTCTCGCGTTTCCCCTCTCCTCGCAGCACTGTGTCTCTCCGTCGTACCACTGCAACCTCTCTAGAATTTGTGTTTCATTTGGTGCCTTTTGCTTTCTCCCCCTCTAACATCCCTCTTCGCACTTGCCTAATTTTCTAACAAAATAACATACCAACTTGACAGCGACCCTTGCCTTTAAGTTCAAAACTCGTTGTGAAAGTTATGCACAAATAAGTGCCACTATTAATGTTGCGATGCCATTCCAATTAATTCGTCATCAATAACAATTTTGAATTTGCAGCAACAAAAAACCTCACTGTACTGGCCTTGCATTCCCAGTCGTGACAAAAAGTCCTCCCATGGGGAGGCAGTGTCGCCTGTTAATTAGGTTTCTTAGTGATTATCTTGCTACAGCTCAATTACAGTAAGCCCCTCAAAATGAGAAGTAGCTAAAAAAGTACTACTGGAAGATAAGCGCTGTTGGGAAATTCCGTCACAGTGCAACGGCCGTTTTAACCTACCATGCCAATTCCACTGCATTAAGATATTGAAACTTAATCTATCCCTAGGCATATCTTGCAGTGATACCTGACATGTGATGGCTTCACGGACTTCTTATTATGGTCATAAGATTTTCCGCTTACTCTTCTGTTCGGGTTGAAGTAATTTATTCACTCAAAATTTAATCACTAAAATTTAATCACTCAAACTCAAAATCACTAATTTCTCCGACTATTGGGGCTTGATGGGACAGTTGCAGTGAACCAAACAGCCTCGAACATGTCTGCGCGATTTCTGAATTTCGTATTTTCAATAATTCTGCAATTTGAGGACATTAGGCTGCTTTCATACTTCGCGCCGGTGCGACGGCGCAGACGCTGCGTACGATGCGGAAAGTGCGAAGAGCGTCAATACGCGCTGTGGCGCATGACCTGTACTCGGCGCACAGTCGGTGTCTTTCGATTGATAATTCCAATTCAATACATTTCGCCTATTTTTCATGCTTTGTGTGCTGTTTAACTTTCATTCCCGTTTTCAAGCTCAAAACCATTTCTTTTTTGTATGAAATACTGTTTTTGCTTACTAATGAACTCAACTGAGGATTAACTGCCACTGTTGAACAGTCGTAACGAACCTAACCGCTCTTGGAAGTGAAAAAACAATGACGCACACAGAAAGAAAATGTGTATCACTGAAAACATGAGCGAAAGCAACACGGTACGTGGAACACTTGAAGAAAAAACAGAATGTAAAAAGTGAAATCATCGATCGAAAGACGCCGACTGTGCGCCAAAAACGCGTTATGCGCCAGATCGCATACTGACCTCCTCGCAGGGTCCGCATAGCCCGCGCCTTTCGCAATGATCACAACGTTCGCACTGGCTCAAAGTATTGAAGCAGCCTCAGTGTTCAAAATGGAGCGCCCATATTATTCGGAACTATTACAACACAGAACTCTTCGTACAGAAGGATAAAGCTGACAAATCAAAAATGCGTGCAGAAATTTGAATCTGAGAAATCACTCGAAATATGGTTCGCTTCGTTTCTTCCTCTTTTCAGCATTAGAATTATGCTCTTCAGATTTTGTAATCGTCGCATTTCAAAATGCGAATGTTTCCTCCTTTCGGGTCCGTTAAGAAAGGGGGTGTCCTTTTAATACCATGTAGTCATTAACAGCGAATTTGATAACATGTTGCAATACTGGTTCTAATACTTTGCGCCAAAACTTATCTTTTGCGAGATAAGGAATCGACGACGGGAAAATTGCTTGATCTTTGAGCACCTAATCGCATAATTATATGGATGGTAACTATTATTCCGAGGTTGAACTACTCCCGGTCGGCCACGGAAACTTCTAAACTCCTCTCACGAGATACCCGAGAGTATTTTCCAACACCGCGATTCTTTTTTCTAATTTCAAACTTAATTTGAATATATTCGAAACTAACATTTGCCAGAAATGTGTCGTTGTAGTCAGTCTTGTCGCTCTCGCATCCGCATTCGCTTCTAAAATTGGGTGGGGTGTGGGTGATCATTGCGAAACATGGAATATCAAAAATATCAGCTAAAATGATGAAGTAACTATGAGTAGTAATCGCTCTATTCTGTAAACAGCTAGGGAAGCGGTCAACAGAATCGTCCGGCTGCCCTGTTGCCGTAAGCGGCCACTCGCGCCACGTCGCGAAGCGGCAACTGCAATGGGCGCAGCGTTTTTGAATTCAACGGTCGTGGGATATCGAGTTCCAACTTGGGCGGCAAGCCAAGCCAGACGGCGTGGGTGGTCGTACAGCGGCGATAGCAGCGCGAGGACGGCCATACTAAATCACCGGGGCAAACCTTTCGTCGCTAACTGCGAGTCGTTCCGTACACATCGGGGACCCGTCTGACACCCCATTGGAGAGTTTCCCCTTCTTTGACCTCCGACCTTATCGCGGAAATCTCCTTTTGAGTTCGTATTTTTGTAAATCTGCCTTTTTTCCTTGAACGGATGACGACTACGAGTAAAACATAATTTTCTTCTCTGAATGACCAATTCCTGCGATGAGAAGCAAGATTAAAATGCGTGGTGATGTTCAAAAACGAATGAACAGTGCTCCTTTCTTCTGATCGTGGAAAGCGCCAAGAAAGGAGTTTTCAGAAAAGGATTTTTTCAGGAAAAATCCTTGGAGGTCCCACTGGGAATCTCATGCTGTTTTTCTACTGCGCTGCAAAATGCCTTGCATGACGATCTCTTACCTTAATGTTTATCTATGGAATCAGTTGTAAAGCTGCCAGATTACGAACACAAATATGTTGCACTTAGATTGCTACGTGAAAATTGTTAGATGAGTCATCTCATAAGGGGGGCATTGAACGTTTCACAGATTGGCATTATTGTAAACGCTTCATGTAGCAGTACATTCCATCTGTTTTACGAGTCCATTCTTTATTAAAGTCCGTTAATCTCAAACAGAAGTGACTCCCATTTTCCCTGCTTATTTTACTTTTCAAACGCCCTGCGAAGAAAGAGTTGATGGGCTATGGCTAGTGGAAGTGTGCTGTGACAATTTGAGGGAATTCTTCCCGGAAAAAATAATTCTATCTCATCCATGAATCACTGGTTTGTGACCTATCGTCCACGATAAGAACAAAAAGAACGAAAAATTGCATTTGTTTCGGTAAACAGTTCAAAAAACAGGAAGGACTGGTACGCGTTCAAACTCCCGCCGGACATCTGTAACAAATGCCGGCGGTGGGAACGTTTCCACTCGGTTCTCTGATTACTCACTGTACTAACATCCAAACTTCTACTGCATCATATCCTATCGATTGGTTTCTCTCTACTCCTTAAAGTCGATTGCTTTAATCGGATTCTTTCATTGCATCGCCTGATACATAGCCGCCACAAGGCGCACTTCTTTCCATGCCCCGCCTTTTGACTCCTCGCGACTTACCTTCGACTGTCCATAGAAAGTGAATTCGTGAGTTTGTTTCTCTTCGGAAACCGGATCTTCGTGTATGGAAACTTCTGTGTTGTCTCTGATGATCACAGCTGACCATTCATGTTGAGAAAGAATGCTAGAATTTTCCGAGAAGGATACCTTCAGTGACTCCTATGGTACGTTTCTCACGTTCCATATGCAGCACTACAAATAAATAAAAATAAATAGAAAAAATATTAGAGGTTCTGGATGGAGCGCATACAAGAATTGCTGTGCCTTTTCGCGACAGTTGGGCTTCGCTCAGATAAAATAAATTGTTTGGCACGTGGTGCCCCATTGACCTCAAGCGATGGTTCATTTATTTGCTTGACATAATATTTGCAATCGCAAGAATTCGAAAGCAGCTCATTTTTTACGTCACAAAGGAAAACTTGGCTGTCTAAAGCTTTTTTCATTTTTTTTACCAGTCGTAACTCTTTCGAAGTGTGAAAGTTCTTTGTCCTGTTCAAGGCCGGGAAGAGCTCGTTCTCCGTAGGTGAACTCATCGAAATGGCGGACCAGACAATGCTGAACGTCCACTGACTCATGCCAGAGAAAGCATTCACCTCAACTCGACTTTTGCGCTCCTTCAGAATCTATTTTTTGGAGGGTCGGCACAATTTTTGTAAACATTTCTACCTTTCCGGATTCAGAGCGAGTAAAATCTTGTAAAGGAATCCGGTGCCAACATTGTTAAATCCAATTCAGCTTGACCGTGGGTGGCAAGCCACGTGGAAGAGCATTAGTCAAACTCTTTGGCGTGTAGGGGGCCGTATGGCCTCGACTGATTTTCACCCTGGGCGCGGTCATTTTCCACCACTGACGTCAACATTATGGCCCTGCCTCCTTGTCGTAGTACCCACTAACTTTAAGTCATCACAGAGCTCACTTATGCAAGTCGGTACAGAAGAGATGTCCGGAATCAGTTTTGCGTAGAACTTCGAGGTGCAGCATCGTGGTGAGGGAGACGATCACACGGGGTACATGATCATAGATGATCTGTATAGCGTCCGAGATGTGTTGCACGCACAAGTCAGGAGCGTAGGCCTAAATGGATGGCGTAATTTAGTGACTTAGTGATCGACAAATTAAGCATGCCTTTCCAGATTATTTTGACCGTTCTTTTCTTTGCCTATAAATAAAAGCGCTGAGTGTGGCCTGAAATTAAGGCCAAGGGATAAACCGGTCGTGTCATTCTCAGCAAGCAACAACTCTTAGGAACGCTACTAATGAGCACGCGGGACGCTTTCCCTTCCCTTCCAAGTAAGTTTTGTACCATCTCAAAAAAAGGTGTTCATAATCAAAATCACATGCATGGAATAACATTTTCATTATGACTCGTAAGATGTTATGTATCCAAATTCATAGAGAGAATCAGGAATCATTCAGCGAACGAATAGTCATTGTCGAATACACTCGTTTAGTTGGGTAGCACTTTGTACTGCGATTCTGGATTTCTACAAAGTTGGTTGAGGCTACCCACTTCCTTTATCTTCTGCAGTCGCTTTATATGTTCTCCTTCACAAGTAGAGCGAAAATCGGGTCGAGGATACGGCAAGGCACGTCGAGGATTCTCGTCTGTTCAGTCGCGCTCTCCCACGCGGATATTCACTCTCGCCACCCGAGAGCTGTCTGTGCTCTCCGCGCCTACATTCACTCTCGTCACTACTCTCGCACAGTAGAGAGCCATGGTCGAGGGGTTCCCTCGACTGGTTTTCACCCTGTACGCAAGGCTCTGGCCCCAAATCGAGTTCTGGATTGTGTGACCACATAGTGCGCTGCCTCTCGCTTTCATTATCACTTCTTCTTGGGAAAGGATAAGGATAAGTAGAATTCCGTTACCATCAGATGTTGTTTGTGCCCCTGTACCCATCCAATCGCACAAATGGTCCTACATGTCGGCCACAAGGGTTGCTTATCCCAGAAAGTCTTATCGTTCCCGCTTTTACTAACGATTGCTGGAATGGGTGTTCGGAACGTCTTTTTTAAGCAGAAGATTTTCACAAACCGGGTGACGGCAGTAACCGCACATGTCGTTTCCTCCAATAAAGATGTTCAGAAGCTTCCAATCTTCCTTCATGTTGACGGCCTGAAATGAAGAAAGATTTTGGAAGCCTGTGGAACTACAGATGTGTCAG
>KZ345636.1:26206-44152 GCA_002352805.1 Teladorsagia circumcincta
ATGAGTGTCCCCCAAGAGGCCCACCGCGCCGCGAAGGAAGAGACGCAGATGCGGCCAGAGACGAATCGCAGCGCGTGCTGTGCGATATGAGACGTAGTATGGAACAAGCTAAACAAACTGACGCCTAACCGCCACAAACAAAATGCGCTGCGACTAGTCCCTTGCCGTATCTGCGCATCTTCCTTCGCCTCGCGGTGGGCCTCTTGGAGACACCCTAGAATTGGCGACCTTTACACCCCGGCTTTTCCAAGGGATACTTATACCGACCGAGTTCAACAAAAACAGTGTCAGTTGTAGTATTCCTCAGCCATGACCCTTTTTAGCCCTTTTGGCGCAGAATACTTACTGTGAGTGGTATTGCAGCGTTCCGGGTTTCCCCGCAGTTCAAGTATCGGAAGTTTGCAAATAACTAAATCTTAATGTGTTGAACAGTGTTTACACAAGTGCGTGGCGCGTTCGCACAACTACATATCCTTTTGTAAAAGCGAAGTGTTGATTTAAATGCATACGACTCCATAGGCTACAATTTCACTCCGTGGCTCTGCTGAAACCCGGACTGCATGGTTTCAGAGCAGCAATTTTTCACGTATATGATGGAACAATAGATGTTAGGTCATCCAAAACGAAGGAGAAATTGCATCCTATAATTTTGTTCTATTCAAGTTCATCAATGCCTGGACATTCTGAAAAGTGAATTGACTACCGACTAGCAGAGTGAATAGCGGTCGAGGAAATTCTCGACAGGGGGTCGTATTTGCGCCTAATGGAGGTGGGGGAGGGGTCGTGAGCGCAAGCTTCAGCACGGCCACAATGTGCTGCTGGCGCTCCTTCGCTTTCATCACTAATTTCGCAACTGTTGCAGTGAGGGTAATGGGAACTAAAATTCAAAGTGAAACCGCTTGATAGTTTTGCTAGTGTTGATCAGCGCGACGAGATAGGGAGGGAACACGTCCTGCAGAAGAATCGTAGGAAAAAGGCAGCGAATATGTACTCTAAATTAGTGTACACGCTCTGAGAACCTAGTGAAGGAGCAGCCTATTAGTATAAAGTTCAAAGCGGGAAGTTTCACAATTTCTTGGCACAATAAAGTGCTGCAGCCGCGAATGCGCCATATCAGAACAGAATTGGAAAGGATTTGACGTAAATGAAGGCTATACTATGACCATATGAGTCACTGTCATTGGCTAGGACTACATCACCTTTTGGTTCACACAAGTAAGTTGTCGTGCAGCAGAACACCTTTCAAATGACTCCACGTGGGGTCACTGCATGGCGCTTACCAGAACGGAATGGATCTGCACAGAATGTATCACTTCCTAGTAACTCATTGAGACGATGTCTCCCAGAAAATCTTGGGGAGTTTCGAAGAAGCTCTACAGTACGGAGATGGAAGAATAGGGTTTTCGGGTGGCTTTAGAAAATTCCTCGACATTTTCTCAACGCAGATTTTTCGCGAACTAGAAGATTTTCGAAGGAACTGCACCACATGTCTGAAAGTGGGAATCTTCTAGTTCCCAAGGCTTGCCTCCGATTTCCAAAAAATCGCCGATGAAGAAAGTTCTAAAAGAAAGAAAGTTCTACTGAAGAATGACAATTCGCATGCGAATTCATTTTCTTCAGCAATCCTCGACTTCTTTAATTTTTGAAGTAGGACTTGCTTAAGAAAGTCAGTGCAATTCAGAAACTACACTGCATCCCATAATTATAACTCCACCTGAGAATTTCCCAAAATCTCGGAATTTAGATGTTTTGAAAAAAGTCTCCAATGCGACAATGTGGCAAATATGAATACGAAATTGCCTATGACCCTCATCTTCCAACCTGACAATGAGATCAAAGGAATTTTTTACAATAATTCCTGTGCAAAAAGCTATTTGGCCGACGTCCCAAAATTATTACTTCACTTAACGTTTTTCTATTACTTTCCACATCGGTCTTACGAAACATTTTTATTGTGGTGGCATTTTACTTCTTAATGGGATAGGGTTATAAAAACTGTGTTGGACTCCCAAAAAGGTCACGTTGCCGCACAAAATGTTGATTAAAGCAATCGTGTTAGACTCGGACCGATTCACGCCGGCTCAAGAATTCCGTCATGGATTTCATGCGCTATGAAGTCTAGAAGAGCTCTCGGGGTCCCCTCTTGTATTTTGATAGAAACAGAAGCCGTGTGACGAGAGAAATTCTTCTTTATCATGCCATGCTTTGTTATCAAATCTTCTTCAAAACTTAAATCTCAACGGACTCATGCTCCAGACGAAAAAAGAGTCCCAAGTTCACTCTGTGGTGGAAAATGTGGAAAGCATCATAGTAGCAAGAAACCGACCCGAAAACGAGGTCGATTTTCTGTATGAAGGTGCAGTCGGGCCGATAGTTCGCTTTTGCTTGATCCAATCTTTAGCACCAATCTTTCTTTCCCTCGTTTTTTGTCTTTTTTCTAGGTGGTGCCTCCCGACGAAAAACCACTCTGGAAAAGAAAAACGTGAGTAGAAAAACAGATAAATGCTAAAACACATCAAGGAAAAACGAACCGTACTCCTTCCTGTCAACCCTACTGCACCTTCATACAGAAAATCGACCCCGTTTTTGGATCGGTTTCTTGCTAATGATGATGCCTTCCACATTTTCCACTCGGGAATGAACTTGGGGCTCTCTTTTCCGTCTGGAGCATGAGTCCGTTGAGATTTAAGTTTTGAAGAAGATTCGATAACAGAGCATGGCATGATAAAAAAGAATGTTTCTTTCGTCACTCGGCTTCTGTTTCTATCAAAAAACAAGAGGGAACCCCGAGAGCTCTTCTGGACTTCATATCGTATGAAAGGAATTCTTGAGCTCGGCGTGAATCGGTCCGAGTCTAACACATTGCCTTAATCAACATATTGTGCGGCGACCTAGCCTTTTTCGGAGTCCAACACAGTTTTTATTACCCTATCCCATTAAGAAGTAAAATGCCACCACAATAAAAATGATTCGTAAGACCGAGGTGGAAAGTAATAGAAAAACGTTGGGTGGAGTTATAATTTTGGGACGTCGACCAAGTGCCTTTTTGCACAGAAATTACTATGAAAAATTCCTTTGATCTTAGGTTGGAAGATGAGGTTCAAAGGCAATTTCGCATGCATATTTGCCACATTGTCGCATTGGAGACTTTTTTCAAAACATTTTATTTCCGAGATTTTGGGAAATTCTCAGGTGGATTTATAATTATGGGACGCAGTGTAGAGGTCTCGCGTAATCAGAATCTGCCTTCCTTTTCTGCTAAAAGGTTGTCATCGAAGAAAGCTGTGATCCCTTAAATAGGGAGTAGATTAACGATTTTCTCAACTGGTGGGCTGCAATCGAACAGTGCGACGCGACCGCGGACAATTATTGTCGCTATACTGGAGCGCGTACTGTTTAATTCCTCTCAGGTAGCATTTCTTCTCTTTCAATTTTACGGCCAGTGTGGCGTATACTGAATAATTTGGCAAGGCTAGAAAGAGAAGCCAGTCTCCCCATTATTAGGATCAGGAACTGAACGGTGTAGCATTAGCGTGGCAGCAGTGTTCCAATCTCGCACATCAGAAGCTACAATCTTTTTTCATGAAACCGGATGTGCGAAAGATAAATAGGGGTCCCGTCGGAGCCCTCATGAAGTGGGGTCGCGTGGAAACGCGGCCATTTCCTCGACACGATTTTCACTCTGGTAACTAGTGGACGAAAAAACGAGACTAAAACTAAAGTTATACTGAGTAAATTGCTGTGAGGGTTATCACTAACAAATTGCTGTGAAAAATGATTTCAATCACATAGTGAAAAGTGGTCTTTACCTACTTTTAAAATATACTGTAATACCTGTAGGTGCTGCTGAAGTAGTACAAGTAAGGCGACCTGAACCTCGAAGGGCTTCATTTCCCTGAATTTTCAAATTTATAGATCAAAGAGAAACCCTTATCGTTTGCTGAAAATGCAAATGTGATGTTCATTTCACTCCGTATCCGCCATTGTAAAATCTTGGGAATATCTCAGAAATCAATGCACATGTAGGTGCATAAAGGCTGAAGTGAATGTGAGTGACGTGACTGTTACAAAGTGGTAGAATTATTTGAGGATGTTCAGTGCCAGAGAGAAACCCCGTTCAGGAAGAACGATAGAACTGCACCCACATCCGCAATCTCACAAACCAGTGGCGGAGAGCTAATACATAGATTATGGTCTTGGTCCCAAAAGTAGTTAATCTTATTCTTTTAGCTGGCTTTGAGTATAAAGCCCAAATGTGTCAGAGCATCACTTTCAAGCAAATTTCGCATACATTAGGTTAAGGAAGAAGTCTTAATCGGAACTTCACCTTCCTTCCGAATACTCATTTTTTGTTACGATGGGATCTCAATCTATAGTATGTTCACAGTAATGATCCGCAATATGTGCCTAACGAAGCGACATATTTTCACCTGTGAATGCTTAGAAATGTGACTTGTGCAAACCAAAGAAGTTGAACATTTCATTATCGAGTTTCGAGTGATCATCGAACTTTTCTTCAAGAAGAAAATGTTCGAGTGCTAAATGCAGACGGTAGGAAGGATGGGATTGATCTAGTGAGTAGGCTAGATAAGGCAGCGCTTCTTATTCATAGAAACATGCGATCAAGCAAACTTTTTTGCTTCTTAAGTGTTCCCGTCGGACAGCGTTGCCCAGCTTCTGCATTTTACAAACGTGCACCTGAGCGCTGAATCCGGCATGAAGCAGTACGAATAGAAAGTTGCCAACAGAACCCCTCTAACAACAGGGTGATCTCTTCTATCGCATTAGCCACCTTTCAGCAGTTATTGAGAAGGTTCTCTGAGAAACAACCACTGGTGACATGGCGCACCATTGGCGTGCTGAACCCAACTACCATCCCCAGTAACGACATAAAGGGAAGCTTCTTGTGAAGGCACAGAAGTAAGCATGTACATAACTGATCCTTGAGCTTTGTCCAAGTCACGCATTCGGTGTGATCCTAAAGCGAGTTACCTTACGGTGGCCTGGATGACTATGATGATCTGCGTCAGTTTTCTGGCAGCGTTCACGAGTAGTGGCACTGGCCCTCGCTTTCTAGGCATTCCGCAAGGTCTCGTTGTTCACAGCAGTTACGCTCCCAGAACGACGCTACCCTTCAAACGAGTTCCTCCCTAACGAAAGCGCTGATACTGAGCGCGGACACTGGAGGGTTGGTATTTTTGAGTAAAGCGCAGATGTAGGCTGCGTCCGGTGCCGAAATTTGCCATTTGCAGGAATGTATGAAGAAGAATGGCTGGCAGACGGCGCCTTTCAGCTGAAGTCATTGTTGCTTTACACGTAACTGAGAATCTCGAGGGTTTTTCCTCTATTTAATACACTACATAAACTGCGCAGCTTGCAAAATGGAAAGAAAAACGAGTTCCGAAAGGTTTGCCAGTAGACGGCTCTCCTCACGGGCAGCAATCTGAAAATCACTCGGAGTGGGCGTGTCTTCACCCTTTATACTGTGGATGACATCTTCTTCATATTGTGGACGGAGGACCGTCTATTCGAAGCACGTCAATAATTAAAAATAAAAAATGTAGATCCTTCGCTAACCATTTATAAATCTCGAGCGACTTCTTGTTAACAGTGGGTGCTTTACCGGCAAACTGACCACAGAAAGTGCTTTTTCTTCTTGATTACATAGTGTCAATTCCCTTTTTGTAATCTAAAAATTAAAAAAAATCTACTTCTTCTGTCAGGTCTTTGGAGTACGTGGTCTACCATCTCCATAGAACCATCTTAACACCTCTAACTGAAAAGATCGGTGTTTTGGGAAGTTCCGTTCTCTGAATGCTCTCCATAGTTCTACTCGAGGTAAGCGCACCAGTTCCTCCTCATGTTCGAGAAGGCTAGATAGCAGGAATGGCTTTTTCGATTCTGCTTCACCACTTCCTTAACTAAATATTAGGACGCCTTGTAAAGTGGACCTTCCAGGCATGAACTCGGACTGTTCCTATGAGTTTGGGGTCGGCTTCCAGGTAGACTTGGCCGAGTGGTTTATCTGTATGCATTCTTCACCAAAGGACACGTCAGTGCGAAAATCTTCAGGAGGTTTGGTGAAAATTTATATCGCCATTCATTTGAATTATTGAGGATATTCAATATCACAATAGGTTTCTGGGGTATTCTAATGAAGTCATTAAAGTAAAACGTCCAGTTTGTAGCCATAGCGACGTAAAATTGCGTATTATTGTTGAAGAGAAAATGTCTAAAAACTCGCCGTTTCCTTACGGTACAACCACCTATGAAAACAAGTCAATTAGAAAGTTCCGAAATATTTTCAGAATAAAAAATGCGTCAAATTCGATTCCTGACTTGAACATGAAAACGAAATTCTAGTTTTGAACGCCGAAAAAATTCCATGTTTTTTTGGACGTCTCTCCGAATGGTGCAGCCACCACACAGCTCTTCGCTGCACCTCATTTCTGTTTGAAGAACCTGGCCTTCTCCGGCAACAAATTCGATGTCGCGTATTGCAACTAGTTCGGGATTTTATTTCCCCTCATCGTTAATATGAACGTTGGCATTCTTGAAGCATTAGCAGAATTTCCAGAAAAAAAAATTAGAAATAAGAAATTTACAAAGGGAAGCACCAGACCAGCGGATTCGACTAACCTACTTCTACAAATCTAGTTCGATTGAAGTGCAGCGAAAATAACATGGAACATAAATGTGATATGGAGCCAACGAAGTGCTACCGGAAAGACTGCTTACCACTTGTTCCAAAAGCTTCTGTGATAAAGGTCGCCTGAATGATCCTTCTCTCGATTACTCCAAACAAAGCAGTTGGTGGACGAAAACACGCGCACTGCTAGGCGAAAACTAGTAGCGCTTCCAGAGTATTGGGGATTGGGTCAACCGTCCGTTCGAACTGCTTGAACGAGGGGGCGCATTAGTGGTTTTGGGAGGAGGGGGGTCGCATTTAGGGGTTGATTGGTAGCTTGTTGAGTATGTAGTAGTTTTGAGGAATTGGTGAGTGTGAGTGGCAGAGTGTGTGTGTGGGAAGAAAATGTAGGTGGGAGAAAATTGCAGGGAAATAAGGGAATTTAGGGGTTTTTCTCATGTAAGTAGTATACCCGCTTTACCCGCTTAATATACCCCCCCCCGCTTGACGGTATTTTTGGAGGAAGAAGTGGGCGGAGTTTTGGGTGTCGACTGGTCCCAGAATTAAGTACTGTAGAAACAGTGTTGGTGGTTGAGGTCGCAATCGTCACGTTGGAAGGGTCGCAACTGCTGGACCCCCTCGACACGGGGGGTCGCAAATCCCGAAAATGTGCGAACGTGAAGGTTGACACTGTTGAGCGGTCGAGAAAGGTGAATCAATGGATTTCCTTCGAGTTGAATATACAACAGTGCAATCGTCGGTGTGAGCTGTTGTCAGCGCTCCTTTTGCTTGACAAGAAAGATCTTTTTCTCGAGAGCCTTGTAACGTACGACTATAATTGGATCTTTTGTGACAATCGCAGACGATGGACTAAGTGAGCGGGTTCGTGGTGAGAGGGTCTAATCTTCCCAAATCAGAATTATGTCAGACGCAGGTCATGTTAAGTTCTAGGGGATCGAAGAAAAATGTGCTCAATATAAATACGATTTTGAGTGTAAACACCAACTTCCATTTCGAAGACATGAAAAATTTTATTTTCATTTTTAGAAAGGAGCCACTTCGCCGATTTTGCAAAAATATAGATCCACCCTATGTTTCTCGTTTGGACTTCATACTTGGTTGGGGAAACTGTCAGATTCTCACAGATTCCTCTTTTTTAGGCGATTACGAAAATAACACCGCTGTCGGACCCAGAAAAAAGGCGAAATCTTTGAAAAAGTGAGGAGATTCGCAACGCTTCAAACCGCGCGTGATTTGAGCCCTGTTTATGTTTCTGTTGAGAATTTCGTCGGGAATCCTTAAGCATATGGGATCCAGAAGGGTACTGAACCTTTTTCTTCATGTTGTGGTTGCGATCAGTCGCCTTGTGGGAAGAGCAGCAGAATCTCCCGAGGGGTGCTGAAGAATCCAACCTTCAAACAAACTTAATTTCTTGAAAGACACTGTCTGGCGTATGTTAGGGGAACTCTGAGACCACTGTTCGGTGGGAAATGAGTAGGGCACAGTTAAAGACACAAAACACTCGGCAAAATCGTGCCAATATTTCCCAAAATCGGTGGTCGAACTGGCCGGAGGCCGCGTTGGTTGGCGTTGGTCGCACAATACCTTTCACTGTCTGTCTTCACTTTCTTATTGGTTTCCTTTTCCAATATGAGTTTTTCTCTCTGCCAAACAATCTGTAGAAAAAACGGAATGGAATGCAGAGAGACAGGAAAAAGTAGCTGGTAGAAAGCTGAACTTAACGCAGCTGGCTCAGCGTGCACACATTTTGGAAGTGTTGGCTTGATTTTTGGGATGATCCCGTGTCCTCATCTGTGCTATACTCATTTTCGGTAAAACAGTGGTCTCAGGGTTCCTCTAACACTTGCCAGACGGTGTCCTTCAAAAAAGTCAATTTTACGAAGGTTGTATTCTTGAGCACCCCTTGGGAGAATCTGCTGCTTTTCCTACAAGGCGACGGTGATCGCAACCACAACGTGAAGAAAAAAGTTCAGTACCCTTCTGGATTCCACATGCTTAAGAATTCTCGACGAAATGCTCAACAGAAACATAAACAGGGCTCGAATCACGCGCAGTTTGACAGCATGGCGAATCTCCTCACTTTTTCAAAGATTTCGCCTTTTTTTCAGTGCGACAGCGGTGTTACTTTCGCAATTACCTGAAAAAGAGGAATCGGTAAGAACCTGACAGTTTCGCCAACCAAGTATGAAGTTCATAAGAGAAACGTAGGGTGGATTTATATTTTTGCAAAATCGGCAAAGTGGCTTCTTTCTAAGAGAAATGAAAATAAATTTTTCATATCTTCGAAATAGGAGTTGGTGTTTACACTCAAAATCGTATTTATATTGAGCACGTTTTTCTTCCAAAGGCTTTTTTAGAAGCACCTTTGGTGCGGATTTTCAAGGATTTCAGGTGGATTTGTATTTTTGCAAAGCAGTATATGTAGTAATTCATTGAGCTGCCAAGCGCGCTCCCCGTCAAAAGGCGCTCTTAGGGTCTTCGCAGTTGACATCCTTTCACATTTCTTCACCGTCTTCGGTTCGTCATCTTAATCGCTCATTTATGTCATTCTACAATATATGAGCCTGCCGACATATCAAGATGGACCAATTCGGCCAATGCGTGCAACATCATATGGGTACACAAGGGCAATGAAAAAACGAACCGGTGTGTAGTTTATCTTTTGAGCCTGACAGTTTTTTGATGGTGGAATATTTGGGGCGATGTTAGACTTCGCGAAACAAGCGATTCGCTAGCGAATCGCTGGATACAGGCGTTGCGCCAGCGAATCGAACGTTGCACCAGCGAATCGAACTTTGCACCAGCGACTCACAGTGGCGGGACCCAACGATTAAAGCCACAAGTCAGGCTCAGTGGACCAAACCAAGCCCTTTTGTCGTTTCTGTGCATGGCTCTGCACCGACAATGACGTTGCCATGCTCAGAATCCCGAACGGAGCCGTAATAAGGATTTACCGCTCCCGTCGCCTATCCCTGCTCCCTCCGCCCACTTTCCGAGATTCCATGGCTGGCATAACGTGTGAAATCAGCTAAGATGATTGCCGTATCAACCGAAGGAATAGCTGGCATATCCGGAAAACTCGTTTGGACGTGCTCCTCTCCCAAGCTGGCCTACTTCACTGCGGGGAGAGCGAGGCTTTCGTTTTCGGCCTTGTCGATGATCTAATTTCGTTTTTTCTTCATTGTCGTTCCATTTCTCATCTCTATAGTCAGTGTCAATCACCATAATGCCCAAACACGAGCCTGACTTTTGCCTTTAAAGGAAGCCCCGCCAATCTCAAACAGCGTTACTGGACAGTAATCACAGTTCGAAATTGGCGGGGCTTCCTCCTGGCCTGCCACTGTTGAGTCGCTGGTAGATAGTTCGACTCGCTGGTACATAGTTCGACTCGCTGGTACAAAGTTCGATTCGCTGGTGCGAAGTTCGATTCGCTGGCACAACGCTCGTATCCAGCTATTCGCTCGATTCGCAAAGTCTGACAACGCCGTTATTTGGCTGACGTTTCGACACAATCGTCGATTTCAAAGGCCTGAAAGCGTTTCGAACCTTCTTTAAATTAACCTATCCACTCAACGAAATGCGTTAAGCAAATAACACTCAAACCAATGAACCATGAGGTGGGAATCCCAATAACGGCTTCTCACCTTGATTCCACTAGTGTTCCGCCCAACAGCCTCCCTCAGCGCTTTCCAGAGTGAGCAAAAAGTGAAACTAACTGGCCGTGCACTGCTTATTAAGGATGAACGTGCAGCTCAGTACTCACAATCACAGCTCACATAAAGAGATGTAGGGCGAGAAATCGGTAGTCATGGAGATGCACTTAATCCTGTTCGATACTAGGTATTTTATCCAAGTAGCCTCGAAGGTTTTCCTAGCACCGACATCGCTCTCATGGGCCAGTATTATGCATTTACATCAAAGTCACAACCCCCATGGCTATACCTTCTGTGCTTACCAAGCGGTGCAACCCAAGGTGCGTGTTTATTTCATGGACTACCCCATGCGAAATTATGCAATGATCAGAAGGAAAACACAAAACTAGCACATTATAGAAGGTGGCGTATCCTTCAAATTAATAAGCAACTTTTATGCAAAAAGTAAAAGCAATCAATTTCTTTGTGTGACATTTGACAGTGGTTTCCCAATGTTTTGATAGACATGCTTTACCAAGAGCACAATACATATTTAGGGAAAAGGTTCAATCTAACTCATTGAAATCCATCGATGGCAGACTTCTGTTTCTTCTGCGCGGTCGCAGGGCCCGCTATTCTTGTTAAGCGTCGCCACATTTTCCTATTCTAGACATCTTCAACCTTTCCTTCACTTCAAACAACAACCCCAGATGGACGTCTCGAACAATCTGATCCGTGGATGAAATAGAGTAGCTCGCAGGCATCGGAGTTGTGCCGTTATCGGGGTCCGACAATGGCGCTAGAGTTCTGAAAAGGAGCTAATAGGAGAAAATTTGAGCAAATGAACGGGGTACCTCTAGCACACCCCAAGTTATGTAACATGGATTACGAGCCACCGACTGATTCAAATAAGCGGGATTACTGGAGCCGTAGAGCAAGCAAGTCTAGACAACTCGTCTAGACACGGGCTTCCCTCATTTCAAGAGGAAGAGAGGAAGTCTTTGGTAAGGAGCTTCATCTACTGTTCGGTTTGCTTCTTTCATTGTTGTTCAACTCGGCACCCACAATTCCATTACCGACCACTTTTTCCCCATCAATTCGATCCGGAGTTTAGCTTTCAGTGGGAATCTTTGAGGACGTCCATGTACCTCCTGAAGCTCCTGGTCGGAGCGCAGAGCATGAAAACCTTTGTAACCCACTATTTCGGGTATTAGGCATAGATCGCGACGCACTGACACAGTAGCCACGTATATACCTTACGACTTTACAAGCAACATCACGAGCAGATTTTCTTGAAGTCGCGATAGCGCAAGATCGAGCGAGGCGTCGAAGAGAACTTCAAAATGCAACTCCCACCCCTTTCATAGTAACGAAGCACAATTCATTCCTGCGCACAGCGGCCCATGAAGAAATGTGGTTACTGCTGTAACTCGCTGACGTTTTAGCAGCTCTATTTTTGAGGAAACACGTTGAAAATAGGGTACAAGGTAAGTAGAGTAAATATTTTTACTCGGAGCAAGCGTTATTTCAGCCTGGAAAAAAATATTTGGAAGTTTCTCGACAAGTTCCGTCTAGCAGTAAGAGTGGCTGTCTCGAGTGGTCTAGCCTAGCTTCAAAGTTGTAGAAAGTAATGAGAAATGACCGTTTTGACTAGCAAGGGAAACTCTTGAGAAGCGCAAGCTTTTACGCTTTCAGAAGCCATGAGTCCCTTCGAGTGCATTATTTCAGAAGACTTAATAAAGCACTGTAGACCAGAAAATCTGCTTTACTGGGTTATCAAAGTGATTTGATACGGTCAGCACATCGAAATGAGTCAAAATGACCCCTTTGATGGTTTTCGTACGAGCGCCGCCGAGAATTTTCCCTCGTTGCGATTCCACTCCTTCAACGGCCATGACTTTTTTCAGGAACACTTTTGAAAAATATGAAAGCAAGTTTGGAATTTACGAGATTTCCGCTTTTTGAAAAGCTCAAAGGTGCACTGCAAGGATTCAACTTGAATGGCTACATGTTCATGAAGTTAACGCTGAAAATCGCAGCAGTGTTTGTAGGCAGTGGATTCCTTCCTGTTGCTCCTCTTTTTTAATCGTTTCTTCCGTGAATCTCGAGGTAAGCAAACCAGCCCGTTTGACATTTCTTCTAGGCCCGTATGCTGAATGTTGGAGAGGGGATGGAGTCCATGAGGTCGACGGATACTTGAACTCGGTCGGTACGGTAGTAGAGTTATGACGCAGCGACGTCCACCAGAAGGGCTGGTTTGCTCACCTTAAGCCTGAGCCGGAGAGAGGACGAATCTCGCAGGTCCGTCCTCTCTTCAAGGCTTAGTCCTGGTAAGCATCAAATTAGGTGGTTCAGAGAACTGAGTTGAAGTAGTCCGTCAACCGTCGGGGACCCCATTCCCTCCCCAACATTCATGATACGGCCACAGCGAAATGCCTAAAGGGCTGGTTTGCTTACCTCGTGAATCTCTTGTTGCCTCTAGAACTCACATCTCCATTGCAGTGAATGACAATTGAAACGCCTGGCATTGGTCAAACTAGCTCACGGACGCGCCGTGCACTCACATCCAGTGTCATCCGACGCAAGTCGCGGTTTTAATCAGCCCTGAACAGGCTACTACTGCTCTAATCATTGATGAACCCTTGTAGGTAATTATGACCTGGTAACCAACGCTAACATGGGTTAGACGGCACTCAATGGAGTGGTGACGGTGGGTCACAGGTTACCAAAGTGAAAGAACCCTTCAAATGGTTACAGATTTGTACCCTCGTCGAATCTACCACTCTTTTACGTTGCCCTTCTCTCCTACAACTCATGAGTTGCTACTACATGTTTACCTTTTGACTTCCGGTGCCACAAATGTGTAAAACCGAAACGTTCCACATGTGCACCGGGTGTCCCCGAAGAGGCCCACTGCGCGGCGAAAGAAGAGACGCTGATGCGGCAAAGGACGAGTCGCAGCGCGTGCTGTGCGATTTAAGACGTAGTATGGTACACTCTATTTAACCTGACGTCTAACCGCTACAGTGTGCGCTTCGACTCGTCCTTTGCCGCGTCTGCGTCTCTTCCTTCGCGCGCGATGGGGTTCTTGGGGACACCCCATGTGCAGCAACGGTCTACGTGGCATAATGCCTGCTCCTCCATGCCCCCTCGTCTGTTCCTCAGCCTCGGCCCCTGCATCTTCATTGTATCCTCGTCATAAGAAGGAGGTGATATCTGATGCATGTGGATCTCGAGAATACCCAGAGCGGATGCATGAGATCCGTCCTCGCCGCATTAGCTATCTTCACCCAGGTTTCTCGACGTCGTTGCAATGATCCATAGTTGTTTGTAGCACTCTACTTTTGTGCGAAGACGTATTTAAGAAAGATTCGCTGGTTTTATTGCGCTATATGGCTGTATCAACTTTCTGTGAGCCTTTTCAACAACGACCCGTCATGCAACTCCGAAACACGGTAAGCGGTTCATTGGTAAAACTACCAACGGCGGGAGGGGGTCGTATTCGCGATTTCAAGAGCTGAGTCGGGCTGCGCCGACTGAACTTATAACTAGAATCAAGTGTAATGAAATAGCCATGATGGGGAGGGTAGTGGTTATGGTGGTAAAGGAGGGAGAGTGCTTAAATCGAGACCTGATGGAAGTGAGTCGTAAAAATTCTGAAAAAGTACCAACACTACTGTCGACTTGCTCCTGAAGAGAAATGACACATTTCGCTCGTAACCCAGGTAATAGCTGTTGCGTTCATTTCCATCAGCACTCCATTGTGATCTGTACTGTATAATGCGGACCAAAATGCATTAATTCTGAAGCGGTTCAAAAACTGAATTAATAATTACTTCATATGCACATCACGATCAGATGAAAGGTCGAGTGAAAATACAAGGAGATATCAAACGATCATTTCCAATTGTTTAGCATAGAAGATCGTCTGCTTGGCAATGCGAGCCGTATCCAGTGTTGGCTTGTCAGTGTGACCCGTCTCTGTTTCGAATACGAAACAACCATTTTCGCTCTTCCACTTTCGCTGAAAAAAAGTATTAAGAGTGGTTGCAAAAAACACAATCTCTCTGTATCAGAAACTTTGATTTGCTCAAATACAAGCTGGAAACCAACGGATAATCATTCGATATGCGTGCATCAGGCTGGCATAAAATACATAAACAATATATGTTTTTGTCACTCCTAGAAATGCCAAGAAGGGATTGAAATCGCCGAAAAATACTAGTAAAGATACCTGATATACTGAGAGCGATTGTTAGTTATTTCGCATGGAAAGCGTATACGTCCGTTAGGGAACCACTGCGAATATGAATGGGAGCGATTGCGGTTCTACGTAAAGCTTGAGCGCGTCAACAGTTCTAATGCAACCCACAAGCAATTTCGTGTCGATTAAATACGGTATTCCTACTCATAAGACCAAAACCCTTTGGAACAAAATTTTAGCCGAATCGAAATTTTGATCCTGACATTGAAAAGAGGTGAAGCAAAAGAAGGTAAGCCAGTTACCCATTATGTGCGCCGGCAATCAGCCTGAAGACGCACTCGGCCGAGAATAGATAGCAGTGAGTCAGGCCAATGAAAGAACACGAATAGGAAAGAGCCCTTATTATTCGAAAAGGAGCCTCTCATCAGATTTTCTGTTAGGATCTGTGATGAACAACTGAGGATCGCCCATTTTCAGAACCTACGCCGAATTCTCGGCTTTCTCTATAACATATTTTTATCCTATATTAACTTTGTCACTGACTTTTGTTGCCTAGTTAAAATGCAGAGTATCCTTGTCATGAGAATCGAATCTTAAATCCCCAACGACCGTCGTAACGAATGTCCATTACGTTACCTAAGCAATTAACTGACCGCTTTAATCACTAAGCACCGAAACCAGTTATGAACCCCACCACTGTCATTGTATTCATACATGCCGTGAGCAACATGTGTTGACAAACATTTTCAAAGAAACACTTATTTTTAAACCGGTTCACAAAGACCTTTCCATGCGAACATCATAGCTAAAAATCATATACAATACACTACAACTGTAAAAATGCACATCCCCAGGCAATTTTTACTCGTTTTTTTTTGGTGTTTTGAGAATCACGCAGCAGAAAAAAACCTTAATTCTGCGTTTTATACCAATGGTGTCACAACATACAAAGAACCGGCAAAAAACTGTTGCCCTGGTAATGTAAGAATAATCGTTTCTGCCAATCACGTTAGAATTCACTTTGCTTTCAAACTATAACTGCGTGATGATATGACGGGGCAAATTACTAACCTGTTTAGCAAATTCGTTGACCTGAGCGTCATTGGTAAACAGCAACATATTGGCCGCATCACGTGTACTTAACAATTTGAACGATTTCTCGATGGAAAGAGCAATGTCGCTTCTGAAAAAGGTCCTAGCAGTTAGTGGTATAAGACACCTACCGAGGGAGGATTATCGTACTTCAGAAAAACACTACGAAAGCATGTACTCATGCGAAATCTGGTTCAGGAGAAAGAAATTTCAACATACCTGACTGCATCCATCATAATTCGAATGAAAATGCTGTAAAATTGACTAGGTATTGTTTTCTCCGTGAGAACAACCTGAACTTATGCAGATTTGACGATTTTTCTATTGACTTATGAAGTGGCTACACTTTCACCCACCTTGTTATATGCTCCTTCCATCAACGATTGCTCTAGTCGCACAGGTGTTGAGATATAAGGGTTACTCGACTGGATGCTTTGAGGAACAGATTCCAGCAGCTGCAATGTGAGGGAGACGATAATGAGTTCCAATTTATGAAGCTATTTCGGGTCTATTCCAGTTAGGGGGGCATCATTATGCAGCTTCTCGGCGTTCTTCTGTGAAACCGCACATTCTAGTTTCACACGCATGTCAAGTGACTGCCCTCACCCCCACTCCCCTAGACTGCCTTCATTCCCCCTGGCTCGCAGTTGCCGTAGCTTTCTGGAGAAACTTCATCATGATGCCCCCGCCGCTAACTGGAATAGACCCGCTATTTCATAAGACGTACCCAAATCAAGACAGTAGATGGCGCTCATCCAGTAAGGTGGGGCCTGACGATTTAGAGCGTGTAACGCGTTAAAAACCATGGGAAGCATATACTTCATTGTAAAGGCTTAGGCCTAAGCCTCAGAAGGGAGGGAGACCCTCGCGCCCGTGAACAATCCCCGTTTTCCCCGAGGGGTCTTCCTCACTTCTCCTAGGCTTAGTCCTGGCTGATCAATAGGTGAATACCCTTTTTATAGACACTTATGTCATCCAGCACAAGAAAACACGCACAAAACAAAACACCCAAAGAAATAACCTGTGAAGAAAGCTGATAGCAGCTCGTAACTTCAAAGGACTCCTTGAGCCAAATTGGCATTGGAGCAGACAGTGCACCGCAATGCCCCACCTTACTGGATGAGCGCCCAGTAGATTGGGAGATTTCAGTGAACTCACACAAAGCTTCCCCTTAGCGAGAGACAAACATGAGTAGTACTCACCATATGGAAATCAGAAAGCCGATTGCTAGCTAGAAGAAACATCAGGTTAAGCCCAACCATAAGATACTTGTTTTCTGCTGCAGTGGGACATTGGTCGTAGAATGACAGAACCTTAACAGACATATTTCGAGGAATACTAATCAATAAGTGAGAAAGTGAAGTTGAAGGGTTAAATAAAGCGGAGGTTGTGAGAAGGGGAAGTTGAAAGGTTAAATAAAGCGGAGGTTGTGCACCCTCATAACATTTCACAAAATCTACATCTCTCCAAAAAAAGCTCATCGGCTGCTATGCATCTTCACGGTTCCCGGTGTGATTAGAAAAGCCTCAGAGCGAAAAAATATCAAACTGGCTATGAAATCTGTTCACTGAGAAACTAGGGAAACACAACTTCAGGAAAAGAAAACTTGAAAAAATAGAAATACCCTCGGGATTGCGTCATCAAATGCTTCCATATCGTTTCTCAAAACGGCGACCAGAGCGCTTATTTCATAGTAATCTCTGAAACCAAAATCAATCAACAACGGTTCCACCCGAAGCTCCGTTGATGTAATCATGAGCCTTCATAAAGTTTGACTCACGGGCCACATCAGAAATGAAAGCTATGAAATTTGCTATTGTAATAAGAGGACGAACAAAGAACAGATTAAAAATAACCTACTTGTAAATCGTTGTAAGCGCTTTCGCGTCCAGAGAACCAATAGCTGCTTGGTCAAACAATGCTTCCTAAAACTCAAAACTAAAGACTATTTCATCACTGGAAGGCAAATTGGTAAATGACAGTTTGGTCTTGGAAACTCTTCGAGGCGCTGGTGTACTGTGGGGTATCATCAAGCAGAGAGCCCCTACATCGAACCACAGCCCTTCTCCAGTCCCCCCTAAGACCGAACATTAGGGAGAGAGAAGGACGTACAATTTTTTGATTCCCCGAAACTCCTCACCTCCTCCTAGGCTCAGTCAACACAACGATGCCCCCCTAACTACACTAGCGCCCTCTTTAAACACAGAGAGAAAGGGTTCTTCATACGCCGTATCTAGACCGAGACTTGCAAAGCGCTATTGCAGATACGAGTAGGAGTTAGCCCAGGGGCCGTAAGGTATTCCCTCCTGTTAGGGGCTGGGACGTCCCGATTCGGGTCACCCCGAATATGGCGTCCCCGAAAGCAGCCG
>KZ345636.1:107766-120493 GCA_002352805.1 Teladorsagia circumcincta
GGGTGAGATTTGCAGTGTCCTTTTTAGAAAAAAAAACTTTGAATCTCATAGAAATGAATCAAATAGAACAGAACAAGATAGGAGGGTCTAGGACCAGCCTGGAGGCAAGGAACAGGCAAGAATATTGCGAATGGGGGAGGAATTCGACTACAACTAGGACCTAGTAGAAATGTCCACTTACAGTGCTGAGGTCGGATGCAGCAAGCCCCAACACCGAGACGGGTCCCCAAACTCTTCTTCCACGCTCTGCTCGACGACACATATCTCATGATCAAGAATTTGGCCCTGCTGCACCTGGCCCAGAGATGTAGAGTTTCGGGGACCCATACTCGAGTTGGTCTTTGCTGCACCCCTAACCTATACTCAAAAATGAGCGATGAAGACTTCGTGGACGGAACAATTTTATTAAAATACCAACAGGGACTGTAAGGTATGCTCTCCCGAATAGGGCAGGGTCCCTATTCTCGTAAGGTATGCTCTTCCTGAAAGCTTTCGGGGACGCCATAGTCGAGGAGATCAAATCGGGGCCCCACGCCCCGAAGAGTCCCTGTATGTCTGACTCCCTTAGGACGCCCCACGAGCATACCCTACCGCTGCTTTCAGGGACCCAATAGTCGGGGAGACCCGAACCGGGGAGCCCCCTGATTTTAGACACGAGCATCATTTCTCCGACCGCGACAAAGGACTAGTAGGTGAAAGATATTATTTCGATGAGCTTTTCTGGACTTAGGTTAGGCAATGGACAAGAAATTCTCAAGAAAAAAATGAAAAGATGATACTATGGTAACTACTTTCTACGCCAAACGAGTTGTAGCCAGGGGATCACGTGACGCATAATCTCTATCCAACCGAGTATCTCTCCAACGTCACCATGACAAAGAATCGTTGAAAACCCGTTCAAGTTTTCTGGGGCGTTCCAAGTTACAAGCCCAGCATGGTTTTAACCAGAAGGTCTTTCAGACAGACTATGCCGTGCTTTTCGAAACAATACTTTACATCAAGTACGATCACATCTATGCAACCTGGAACGTGCATCATTTTTCCTGAGCAGCCCTCTGAATACCAAAAAAGGGACCAAAGGGACTGATCACCAGAAAAGGAGAAGAATGGTCTCATGGTCTCTAGTTCGATTCCTCGCAGAGATAAAGTTTTTGACAGCCGCTTGCATTACATGGCAGGATGGTTTTTGTGGCTAGTTCTAAGTGCGTCATTACCAGAGGGACCACAAGTAACATTTAGGTATGCTTCAAGAAAAAAGCATTTTAGCCAATTTTTTGGCATTTTAAAGGGCAATGGTTCTGTGTTCCACGCATGTGCCTCTATGTCATGCAAAAAACCGTTTTCAAAAACCGAGGCAAGAGTTCGAAGACCTCCATGAGCGGTGGTTGCGACGCTACCGTACCCATAATACGGCGTCCAAATCTCGGACCGAATCTCGCGAACCAATTGGGCTCCTCACCATGTTGGGTCGCATTGACCTTAGGGTCAATTGAAAGATTGAAAACATTAATTTCAATATCCCCGTACGAAAAGGTGGAAGCCTGGTGCACATCCAAATGTGTTTAAGGATTTCTGCGGAAGACAGACGCGTGGTGCAGCCACTCAAGGTCGGTAAACTCTTCCCTATGTATCTATCTATCTCATTGGAACGCGTGGCTCAGCCCCTATATCCTGGGAGAAGTTCAGTTCTCCTCTTAGGTTGTTTCTTCAGAGCCTATGGTTAGGCCTGCCTTAGGTCTAGGCTTATGCTCAAGGCTACGTTTGGACTTAGGCCCAGGCTCAGGTACGCTACAAGGCTCACATGTCTCTCTAGAATAGAACTAATATACATCCCTCTATCCCTCCTTGGCTCAATCCCTCAAGTCAAGCTTCTCTTACCGCTCATCCTTTCGCCAGTCGGGCACACTCCGGTAACAGTACTTCCTTCACGCGAATCTCCAACAAATGTGGTCGTTCCACCGAGCGGTGGCAAGGCTCGTGGACAAAGTGCTGCAAATAAAGCAATTATGACCTCAACTCACATTGTGTAAATAACAACGCAGTTATTCTCACCATCAACACCACAGGCAAAAATGGCAACTGCTGCGAAACAAAGCAAAAATCGTCTCATAATTGTAAATCTGAAATGAAAACCACAATTTATAGGCATGTCTAGTTTTTCAAGGAGATAGACAGATCTGAGCGATGAACGTGTGAAAAAAATCATGCACCCACTCTGGTTCGGTGGGTGCTGTATCGGTGTACCGGCTGTTTTTATAGGCTGTTATGGGCGTGTATGTGTGTTATTGCACAGCCGTCGCTATCCCTCATCGTCAAGTGATTTTTGGTGTTCCGCGCTAAAGTCAACTATCCAGCCGGCCAATCCAGGCCAATCCAGTCAGGTTTTATTACACCGAATACACTTATCTTCGAGAACATAAGGGTAAAGAAAGGATAAAGCATTCGGCGATGATAAATCCTGTTCTGAGAGGCCGGGACATCGGCCACGCATTCCACTTTCTCTCAGAATCGTGGGTGCAATTGAGTGCAAATTGGCAAGTACAGTGACCCGCTGGTCACTTATGGGTAGTCGGTCTGGTACCAGTTACCCGCCCCTTCGAGGATACCTAGAAAAAGAAAGTGGAGCTTTCTGAAGTCGCACATCATACAATAACGTTCCTATTTTCTGAAAATTCAACGTTTGAAAAAATTAACGGAAAAAAATCCGCAGCTAATCGTCGCCTTGTCATAGCTTTCTAAACAAAGGGTTAAATGAAATGGATTTGCTGCAGTAGATTCGACTCTTTGTTGCGAGTCCAGTGGTGCGTGAAATGATGAATTTCCTATGACAGCTCAATAGTTGTTGCTTGGGAATTGTCAACAACCCATTTGTGACTCCCCGTTACGTCACTCACATTGGAGTCTCGTTTTCATGACCAAAATAGGTAAGCCTGTTTTCCTCGTACACAACATCATAGTTTCTCATGCATCTGTATACAATTTGAAGCAATTTCTATGGGAACACGAGCTCCCCGAAGAATTTTTCTCGGCAGAATAGGGAATTACCTGGAAAGCTGTCAGTTTACCTGGGCAGCGTTAGTTTTGTAGATATCCATCTGCTAACCTGTGGCCAAGCAGTTCTTAATCGTAGTGGCCTCCGTTCGGAATCGTAGTTCCATTTTGTATGATTTGGCTCCCATCATGATTTAAGGATGGCTCTCGATGTGTTAATCAGCGTTTTTACTTTCAGATGATCTGGTATCAACGAGCGACCGCAGAGAGGCAGAATACTTCTTTGGTTTGGGCTAAATTCGATCCATGATTTGATGTTGAGGCCGAACACGGGGTAAGTGACCCCTGTGCACCACCTCACCTATTTCAGTCCCATACGGACCACAATACAAGCGACCTCAATACACCACCTCATCTGTTTCAGTCCCGTTCGGCACCAATGGTTCAACCAGCTAGAGGATATGATGCAGGAATCCGAACAGCCGCATCTTATGCACAACGTGGTCCGGGGGACAGAGTTCAAAAACATTATTTTCCCCATCATGGACATCGGCAAACCTCCTGCTGCACAGGGTGCCGCCGTTGATCGAAATTTTATGGCGAAACCTCTTCCTGATGTCCCTCCATGAACTGAAGTAGGCTCCTTCAGTGCCCTCACCGTATTCAGAATATCACGTCATCTGCCCTCAACGTCGAGCCTGAGGAGGGTTACAGTAATCGCTCCAACCTGAGCTGCTCCATAATTTTTTCAATCGGTTAAGTGTTGGATAATTTTCCAGAGACGGTAACTCTACACATGGAACACCCTTTCTCACCAAGGTTCCAGTAAAGCTGTAATGCCCGGCGATCTGTCTAGGACCTTGCTGGTTTTGAATCGCACTCCTTAGAAATAATCTACTTTCTTCGGGGTTTGAGCCTATTATGAAATTTTTGATAGACTGGAATGTGCGATTTGATGGGGCTAACAATGACACGGCTCAGGGCAGGAGGCACTACACCCTTTCTTTCCTACTGCAGTACAGTTATGATGGACGTCTTCTATCTCTTACGTTAGGAATTCCTTGTAACATCATTAAAGTCTCTGAAATGGTCGTGTCGTTCTCTCAGCGAAAAAGGAAGCGTTTTCACTTTTCGGATTCTGAAATTGAGAAGAAATACGGTCGTCCATTTTTTGTCTACGATCGGAGATCAGCTGTCGCGCAAGTCAAGGTCTCAAAGACCAAATAGGCCTGATCCGCCATGCGATCTGATGCATTCACTGAATCGGATCCTGATTTGACAGCGCGCCAAGTGAACAACATGATCTGTGATGCTTCGGTATGCTCCTGAATGGACAGAATGATCTGTTCCTGGGATGGATGGAAATAGATTTGGTGCAAACACGACAACCAGATTGTAGCTGGACCGTACCCCAGGAACAAAGGGAACAGTAATGCACCCAGCGATGACCAACCCTTTTCGGGTGCGCCACGCGTTCTACCTTCAAATAGATTCATCAGGGCATTCGAATGTGTTTTGAGTGCACACAATGATCTTCGGGGAACCGACGTATTCGATCTAGCATTTTTGTTCTTCAGTTCTCGTCACCTACTCAAACGTTCTAGAAGGATCGAAATGTCGGGAGTAGATCGAAAAGTATGAACGAAAAAAATCCTACACATTATTACTTTGTAACTAAACATTGATTGAGGAATTCTCAAAGATTTTCCACACTCTGGGCATGGGAAATCAAATTACCGGTGCCCAGAGGAAGGCCCTTTTGTGAGCACTTTCATTTCGCCAATCTCCGCAAAATACTGATATATGAGAACATTGAAAACTAGGAACACTATGCAGGGACACTCACCGGCGAACACAATAAAGGACAACAATAAAAATTCGCTCTTACCACGCACTTTTTGGAATAAGTCACGCAAAACAGTGGTGGCTTTAGAATGCGCATTAGTTCAGGGAAGAATTGCCTGAGAGTCGATAGAACTAAAATACTTATTCCCCCAGGGAAGCCTGCCCTACCTTATCGACTCAGGGGAGTAGAGGGCTTGAGCGAAATCAGCACAAGTACTTGACCGCGATGAATATATGAATAAAGGGATCAAGGGAAGAGCAATGGCAGTTGATTGACTCCTTATGGGACGCGCCACGCACTCGCATATGTCTCCAAATCAAGCATATACATAGTTGAGGTGTCACTTATAAATGTACAGCTTCAACTCAATACATATTGGAACAGCTCAGGAATACCAAGCCAATGATGGCACAGATGACAGGTTAGATGGACAACGGATGGCAAACTTGAAGTGTTGAAGGAATCTGCCGGTCAGCGACTGTCCCATCTTCCTATATAAAGCTATAGACTTATATCACAGAGCGGTCACAGCCTTTTGGTGACTCATCGGTTTATAAAGGAGTGAAGCTCAGGACCGGTTGATACCTGGCCATGAGTGCGCTGGCGACGACCTTGCCATTGCCCCATTATCGCAATGGTGCACTGAATCGACTGTAAATTCATTTTGTTGCGAAAGCAGGCTATCAAACGTGAATCTGACTTCGTGTTCGATCACAGCGGCTGACTGCAAGGCTATCCAGATCGGTGATTCATTAAGGCTTCTCTTACGATCGCCGGTACTCTTTGAACCCATGTGTAGTGCGAAACTATCCCGATAGCACTGTGAAAAAGCGGTTCTCAAACCAGCAGTTGAATCATGCGATGAAAGACACTCTCAAAGCTCAAAGGCTTCCTATGACGCCTATAAAGTAACCACCCTGGGTGCCTCAAATTTTTCACTGTTATTCATTCAAATACCAGAGGATCTTTGGCAAAGATCTCAACCTCTGTTAGTCGATCCCAGGTCAGGTCACAATTTTTCAGCAATAGGGTTCGCACTAATTTTAATTTGTTGTTACGTTGCAACTTCATTCCATCAAAATACTCCATTTTCAAAAGATCTATCCATAAATTTATCTGATTTGTTTCAACTTATTCGTTTCAAGGTTGTAGGTTGTTTGTTTGTGCGTTTGATTACTGTTTTACATGCTACGTGCATGTCCGTTAATAAATAAATAAATAAAGAAAATAGAACGATAGCGATTTTGCGCAAGGTCAACCGTGAAACCTGTCATTTCCAGATATAGGATCTTCCATCCACTTCAGTTGGGTGGTGCCGACAGTGTCGTTGAAACTAGTTCATTTGGCACATTTCTAACCTTAAAACTCCAAAAGTGTATCCTTTTCCATGAATACTCTGCTACTTCTCAAAATTCTGACTTTCCTCTCCTCATTTCCTTTACAAATACAAGCCCGTTCAGCCAAATATGACCCCTTCCCGAATTCACAAAACGTAGTCGCCACGTTTAACTAGGCTGGACAAACATTTGACTCTCTTCTGATGCGTTGCCCTTGTACACTGATGTGACCTTTATCTAAATCTGAAGCTACCTATTATCGCCGACGGACTCGAGATTATCTTTCTGAAGCAGCAGCGCAATTTGCTCGATAGGGTCACTGGTGAATAGATGTCTAGGAACTGCGGCCTGTATTGTGCAAGGCTTCAGCTGAACTGCTGCATTTTAGGCAACGTCACTTCGGTCCATGATCCCAGTGCGCTCACGTTTCGCAACCAGCCATACCTGGTTATTGATGTGAGCCTGAGCTTTTTGAAAGAGAAAAAACGTTCTTTTTGGAGCTTAAACTAAAAGTGAATGCGGGCTATCACATCTAGCAACGCTGTGGCAACATTTTGATGTTCGCGCTTGAAGCCGTAACGTCGCGATAACTCAGTGTTCCGTGTAGAAGGGTAGAGCGCTGGTTTGGGGGTACCCAACAGGCGGAAGGGCCGAGAAGAGAGTGACCGGGCGAGTTGCAGCACGGGTTGTGGGATGTGGGACGTACGATGTACACCATTCTATTCAATTTGACACGAGATCCCTGCAGTACGCGTTGCGACTCGTCCGCTGATTCGTCCGCGTCCCTGCCCTCTCGCCGTGCGACGGGCCTCTTGTCGGGTACCCGCCGATTGGGCGCTTGCTCAAGCCCACACACATACCTCAAATCGAAGAACACGGAGAGCCTAAGGTCGCGGAACAACTGCGACTCCAAAGGTTGCTCCAAGACACTAATGTCTTCCTTGGATACGCGATTACGACCATTGTTACCATTTGTGGTGTATGCGCCCTCTTGTACAGCGTGTTTTTGCTCTCCTCGCAGCGCTGCGCTTCCATCGTACCATGGCGGACCTCATAAAAGAAGTGCGCCCTAAATTTCAATATTGTCTGTGGTTTCCTTGGCTCCTCTAAATCCTTCACAGCATGTTACTAATCAGAAGCTTCAAAGCTTTGAAAAGAGTTGTGCATATTGAATGTATCGAGCTAGGTAGCGCACTAATGCAAGTTTTTACAAAGAACTCCAGATGAATTTTATGGCAATATCGCGGAGTGAATACGATTTTCGAGCTCGAACCAAATTTTCTCCTGTTTGGCCGAACGAGATTTCTCCTTGGCTTGAAAGGATTTTAGACAAACTCTCGCCAGTTTCCACACTGAGTTCAAGCGATTCAGCAACACTGGTGCTGTAGTTACACGCACAGACACAACGCCACGCGCGTATACTTCGGAAGTAAAAAAAGCGCGTCAAACACGCTGCAAACTGGCTTTCCGTCAGCCTTAGGAAGTAGACCGACCGCCAAATCGCGCCCACAGGTATGTTAGGCGACCGCTTTCGCGAAATAGCAGACGATTTCCGCACTTTCCGCACACTTCACGGTTGTGCGGACTGTGAGAGATGCTCTGTTGGCTCCGTCTGAGCAACGTGTTTCCTGATCACCGTTTGAAGCACTGACTCACAATTATCCACACACACACAATCACCTTATTGGTCCAAGCATAAATGACCAGATTTTAATCATGCACATTTTAAAGTTGATCATACTCGTAAAAACAGCATGCAAAATCTAACAAAATCAGGGCACAAAGTACGGAGGTCACTGATACATAATCTTTTAACGATGAAAATATTGAATTTGGGTCTAAAAATATACGCAGTGCATAGCTCTAAAAACAAAGCTGAGCGACGTTCACTCAACAAAACCAAACATTCCATAGATGGGAGGAAGGGGGGGGGACTGAGCCATCAGTAACCTTCATCAGAGAAAGTAATGTCGTAATCAGGATATTGCTTCTTGAGAATATCAACAGCTACAGAGTGATCCGCTTTACCGTATCCCTGAAATTCCATGTCATAAAACTAAATTCACACTTTTTTCTTGATGTTAAGTACCTGAGAGTATCCATAGACGAGAATTTTCTTAGCACCGTCATCATGCTTGATCCTTCCACCACCAACACACTTCAGTTTGTAGGACGGTCCCGTATTTTCTTCGACAACATCAAAGATATCAGAGTGGAAATTGCATTTGTTGTATCCACGTACTATATGCTTCGTCTCATTGGACGACTTATCAGTACACTGAAAACTAAAATTTAAAAATATACCACGAATTCGAACTGCTACCCCTACTACTAATCAACGAGTTCTTCTGAATAAACTCCCCACAATCTCACAAAAAAATTCCTGCGCGCAGCACCAAAAAAGGCAACTACAGATGTCTCCGGCCTGATTCATAGCTCGCGACTTATGCGATTAAGCGTCGATTTAAGGATTGTGCTGATAGGAAAATATAGGTTTTGGCTGAGGGATTCCCGATGTATCGCGTTTGAAGAACTGTTATGAATGGAATCGCTGAACACAAATTTCGTAAGCTGTGGACGAGGCCTCACGCAATTCGGCATTACCGCAGCCAGCAAGCCGTTATATTAGGGAAGGGAACATTATATTCGATTAAACAGGGAAAGTGATCGAAACACAACTGCAAGTCATGGTAAAAATGACAGATATCGGCCCTCAAAAATGTAACGTTTGCGAAAGAAATAGAACTCTACACAACTACCTGAATCAAAATGTACTTGAACGTTCCGGATGGATCGATGTCGACGTTTTTCACGTCTGCAAGAGGCATGATGCAAAGCCTGAAACAAAGTAAATAACTGCGAATTGAAAGCCAAATGAAAGAACCAGCACGAAAATAGCGGTCTGAGTAAAATCACGCAAGCGAGAGGATATAGATTCGATTGCAACGGGTATACGCTTAAACAAAACTCAATTCAGGGAGCGATAGCCCGCAAACTCATCCAAACACCTGCCTTGCACCCATTCCTCCCGTAATAAAAAGCTGACGTAAATTAATGTGTCGTAGCTGTAGTTACGAGCAACACTTCGCATTCACCGTAACCACGGTAGAATAATACCTATCGAGCTTTGCCATAAAACATAAAAGCAGATTCACAGGGGGATTCGGGGATTAGGTCGCGCTTATCCTGTCGCTAAAGTTTCCTGTGGTCCGCACAACTCCTACCAAAATGCCCCTTCTTAGTAAAATAGACCCTGAGCTTTCCACTGCCTGTGACAAGCGCCTTTGGTGCTAACGTATATTACCTTCAGAAAGACGGAGAAGATCGTCTGATACAGACCACACTCCACGAGTGAGTAGGTCTTTACAAAATGCAAATGTTCCTGCTAATGAAGTAGCCTGTTGCAGTTGTAGGTGAAGCCAGGGTTCGGGGTAGATTTACTAGAGGCCATCGTCACTTGTTATGTATGGTCTGCACCCCGTTGTGGAGGTAAAGTTGGAGAATTTAGCTACCCGATAGAAGAAACAAAAAATGGCCCAAAACCCGAAAAACGAGACCCCTTTCTTGCCTTTTGATCTGCGCATTGATGCGACTCCTCGATGCTGCCTTCCTCAACGCTTATGCTATCTCCGCCATCGGCTAGAGACTCGGACACGAGACTACGCGAGAAAGGAGGGCGTACCGGGCCAAATGCGCCTAAAGGAAGTCCATGCCAGATCGCCGGGGGTATACACTTCGATGCGATGGTATGTCGGTCCGCACCCTGGGGAAGAGGGGGGGATCTGTTTGTCATCCTCCCACTATGAAGTTTCCCATTCTTCTCTTCGAACTTCGTTCTTGTCATGGGATCCTCTTTCAAAAGACAAGAACGGCGAACGTTGTGCGGCAACATGAGCCAAAGTCACAGACAATTCTGAAGTTGACTGGTTTCGCTTGTGTTGAATAATCGCGACACAACTGCGAACGAATAATGCACCGAGCTTCAGCGACGTTGAACATATTATCATTTAAAGCCTTTTATTTTGTACAAATTTGAAAACAGACAATGAGACATAAACTCAAAAATAAAGACCTAAACCTACCAGTCAAAAACATGGTTCCATGAACTTCAATACATAGCTCACGGTGACAACAGAAACTGCTACCGCTATAAGTTAAGATTCACGCTAACCTACGATTACTATCATTAGATTATGAATACCATTGGTATTTAAACTTTGACAAACGATCAACAAAAGTAAACTTCACAAACACCGCCTGGGAAGCGTTAACAATTGCTACAAACGATGCTCCCTTTTGCTCAAACCTTTGCAATACTTCAACCGAACAAGTGTGCAAGTAAAAGATATCGAATTCAGGCAAACACGGCGAACATGCCGAAAATATCGAGTCAACGAATTCGTGAGAAGTAGTTGTTCTTAATCCGATAACAACTGACAGAGAGATCACGTCAATTCCTCAATAACCTTCATTAGAGAAAGTAATGTGGTAATCGGGGTACTGCTTTTTGAGAATATCAACTGTTATTGAGTGATCTGCTTGACCGAAACCCTGAAACAATGCTAGTTCAAAAGTGAAAGCCTTGAAAAGATGAGAATTAAGAAGGATGCCGGAAGTGCCAAAAACGTAATTGTGGTTTTGTAGGAAAGAATGAAAATCAGCCCTCGGATAACTAACTGTGGTTGTCAGCAAGGTGCTGTTGCAGCCAGTTAATTAGTATTTCAACGTCACCAAGCGAGGCTCATTACTGCCACCCCGGCAATCTATGAATAATGGGATGGAGACCATTTCACAATAACCAGCCCACCGAAAAGGAATTAGAGCTGAAAATTATTTTCGCGCTTCGACGGAGGTTGTTCTGATGACGAACCTGCCATTCACTTGGGCGCTGGTATCGCTTCACCCTGATATGGCGACAGAAGGGCATCAAATGGCTGTGACGCCAAAATAAATGACATGATCACTTAGACAGTTCCGTGAATTGCCTCATATGTTTTGACCTGATCTGTACAAAGAAAGCACGTCACCGAATGGCCCTCAGAGGTGAAGTTCCTGTGAATTCAACACTTCTGAGCCAAAACGGTGTATAGTGCCCAAAACAGAGTGAAACCTCTTTCCCTATCTCCCACTGAGGCCCAGTCCTAGGGGGAAGGGGGATAAGGAGCGGGGATTGCTGCGTGTGGTGGCTCTACGCATACCTAACGATGACCCCACAATCACCAGCGCCATATAAACACGTTCGTAACGTAAAAAATAACTAAAGCAAATAAGCTAGCTATGAAGCTGTGAAGAGCTATGAAAAACCTGTAACAGATAAGTACTCACGTGGGAATATCCATATACGAGAATTTCCTTTGCGTCGTCTTCGTGCCGGATCCTCCCACCTCCAACGCACTTCAGCTTGTACGACGGTCCTGCATCTTCTCGAGCAGCTCGGAGAATATCGACATGGAAATGACACTTGTAATATCCGCGCACTATGTGCTTCGTCTCGTTAGATGATTTGTCGGTGCACTGAAGAGGACGTTCTGAAGTTGCACTACAACTGTAAAAAATATGGAACACTTTTCCTCTTTATTGCGGGAATTAATGGAAAGTTCGCAAACTTGTTTGTTATCGTGTAGTAAAAGCAGCGCTACAGGGAAAGCCACAGCGCGCGCGGGAAGCAGAACCAAAAGTCGGACCTCATTCAGTGATTGGGGGAGGGGGGCATGGGATGCAGCAGTCATATCGCCTCAATCATTCCCACTTTTCGCAGGGGAAGAAGTTCCAAGGTAGACGGAAAAGATTGTGGTTCATTAGGACAGAAAGCGACTTTTGCTGTCGCGCGCGGAGCATTTTTCGCTGCTGAACCGCCACTGTTCAGGAGCCTCGCGTGCGAAAAGCGGAAAAATCGCAGCATACCCCTCTTCCTCCGACTCTGACCTCAAAACCCTTCCGCTTATGTTCGAACCCACAGCCCTAGCTTTAAAACTGGTACTGATAGCTGGCACTAACGAATCCTCAAACTTTTTCAGGCTTAGGCACCTCTCCCTCCCCCTCCCTACCGGCTTTGGATCACTTTGCACAAAATTAGTAAAATCGTTGTGACAGCCGCGATGTGGTCCAGAACAGCCGCACTGCTACAGCGCGCGGCACACATGGACGTTCCAAAACAAAGATTAATGGAATGAGAAGATGAAATAGACAATAACCTTGATGAGAATGTATTTGAATGTTCCTGACGGATCGATGTCGACATCAGGAATATCTGACAGCGGCATAATATGCGATCTGAAACAAGGAAAATTCGGTAATAAGTATTTTGGTATTTCTTACGTCCCTAAAAAATTTGTTATCCATTTACCTTTTCTGAAAACCAAGAAATTTGAGCATCGTGTTGGAAATCAAGCAATCTACCAAAATGTTCACGAGCTAAACCGTGCTACTTTACAAATAAGAAATAGTGATTTACTGAGTTTGTTATCATGCATGACTATTTTTGAAGTGATAATGATAAGGGCCTGTATCATGCTGCAGTCGGAACAAAGCTCTCTCTTCCTCTCAACCTCTT
>KZ345637.1:4646-16587 GCA_002352805.1 Teladorsagia circumcincta
GAATTCGTCCGCAAAGGTTTCAGCCTTATCAACATCAGTGATTGCAAGAGAACCATCGCTTTTGACAAATGTGCATATTTTTCTCTCCGAACGGATTCTTGCTCGAATATAGTTAAAAAGATAGGATTTATTGCATGACTCAACTATTTTTTTTCAACTGCACAATTGTATTTAAAGGTTGATTGCGTATCAACCGATGGAACGGCTGGCATGACCAGAAAACTCGCTCGGACGTGCCTCTTTCCCAAGCCAGCCTCCTTCATTGCTAGTGGGATCGGGGATTTAGTTTTCGGCCTTGTTGACGGTTCCTTTTTGTTTTTTCTTCACTGTAGCTCCATTCCACTTCTCTATGGTCAGTTCCAATCGCCATAATACCCCATATCGAAGCCGAATTTTTTTCTTCAAACGTTGACTGTAAAGTAGAAAAAAATTAAGGATTGAAAAGATGGCCATAGACTTCCGTAGCAACAACACACACAGTGGCGGTTGAAGTAATTGCGGGAAGAGTTTTCAGGCATTAATTTCCTTTTTTTGAAAATGACTCGAAGACTAGCCGAAGATTTTTTTAAATCCACTTGCGTTCAAAATTCTGAAATGGTGAAAGATATAAAATATAAATTTTCTGAGGGAACTGTTTAACACGTTGCTCAAAGTGTGCAGCGCATGCGCATCACACCCCAAAAATTCATTTTTTTTCGCCCATGCGCTATTTATTTTCTTATTTTTTACATTTATTCTACACGTCCCACCGTATTATGACTAACTGCGACGAAGTCCACCAAATAGTTGAATCTACTTCACTTTAGGCGAGGGTTTTTCAAGTCCTACGAATTACTCAATTATGTTCAATCATAGTTTTCTTTATAATCTCATAAGCTTGGTCTTAAAAATGAGTAGCAGAGTAAGTGCAGACTTATACATAAAGCAAGGTGTATGTCTCTAGTGGATTAATCGTATCAAAAATAATTTTGAGGTTTTCACTAAACCGAAAGCGACCAACATTTGCCTGTTCATTATCACGATACGTCATTTCGCTCGATTTTTTACAATTTTACCTTCCCGTAGATTTGCCACATCGAATATAATCGGAAACGTTTTGTCCAATCCAAGTTTTGTACATTTATGGCTTAAAATCGACGATTTGGTGTGAGGCGGCGGCGCTTGCAAAATTGCTCTGGTCCCATGCGGCGCAAAAACCCAAAAAACACGTTGTCGTCAACGTATTAATTGAGAAAAACAGCTGTGTATCACAGACCATGTATGCAAGGGAGTATATCAGTATTCCGTCAGATCAGGTCACCTCTAATTGGGACACCACTGAATTGCTTATAGCAGGCCTAAGCGTAACGCTAGGATCAAAGGCGAATTCTACGATGAAAGCACAGTCTATTGGAAATAAGGCTGGAGGTCGTCGGTGAAGCAGGAATGAAGAAGAAATCACAAGAAACGTCCGGAACCCGAAGAATGGGTTCCGAAAGTTTCTTGTGGTTTCGTGACTGTTGATTTCCTCATTGGTGCTGCTCTCATCGTTACTGACCCCTTCAAGCTAACGATTTTCCTGCCTTCTGATCACACGTCGCATAGATCTACAGCGTATTACTAGACAGTCGATGGGCGTTCCGGGCCAACTGCGCCAAAGATAAAGCCATGTAAGATCGCCGAGGGCATATCCATCGACGGAATTTGCGTGTTGGTTCGCACCCTTAGGGGTCCACCTGTCTCTCTCTCCACTGAGTAAGTTACTTTCTTCGACCTTCATTGTTATCGCGGAACCCTCTTTTGAGCGTAAGCCAATGTGTAGGCATGAACCAATGAGTAACTTAACCTTTCAACGATCGCGCAGCAATTTTGACTTGGCTTAGGGAGAGAGGTGAACGTCTCCCACATCGTAACACCGATTATTCACCTTTCATCGCAGTTTACGGCGCACCTTTTTCTGCGATTCATCTTTTGTGGCATTCTGTGGAGCGTTCGCCTAATTCACTTTGCTGCGTTCCTTTTTCCTTGATCTAATCCAGAAAACAGTGTTCCGCGAATATCAAGGAAGTATGTACTCTCTCCCTCAAAAACGAGAGAGCGTCGGGTGCAGACATTACACTACATTTGACGACGGCCGCGAGAAAGTGGCGTTGTCTACTGGCGATTTCTCGCCGCCGTCGTCAGTTGTAGTGCAATGTCTGACCGACGACTTTCTCGTTTTTTGAAGGGGAGGTTAGCTTTTCTTCCTGGCTCCTCACCATACACTTCACTAGCACACCAGGAATCATTTATAGTATTATTTGATAGCATGATCAATTACTCGATTTACGAAGTAAACATTTTGTACACACAATGGTTGTGATCTAAACGCAGCGCCCAGCTCATCAACGTCGGCGGCAGCACGACCCTCCACACTGGCTGTAGCCGCTTGAGCATCCGCATCCCGAGGAAGACGACTGCTGGCAGGGCACCTAAAAAGGCGAGGAATAAGGAGAGCGGTAGGTGACGAGTATCAAGGGGAATCATCTGCACTCACCACAATCTGAGCAGCTTGTTGGCAGGTCTGTTGGCACGTTTGCTGACATACTGGCTGGCAAGAGTATGAAGAGGCAGAACTCTGACAAGTATTCATGCAGCTGCTCTGGCACTGGTTCTGACAACCTTGCTGCTGCTGTTGTTGTTGAACAACGATAACCTGAATGTTGCGGTTGAAATGCTGAACAGACAAGCTGCGGTTTATGTTTCTGCACTACCTGTTGCTGATTGTTGTTGCACGAGCTGCCCTGGCATGGGTCACAGGAAGCCTGGCATTGGTTATTGCAAGACTGCTGGCATGAAGGAGTCGGACAGGCAGAACTACACTGCGATTGGCATGAGTTGGAGCAGCTGTCACCCTGAGGCACAACGACGACGATCGGTTGTTGCTGTTGCTGTTGCACACAGCTTGACGAGCAGCTTGGCATGCAAGCAGGGGCACATTGTTGTTGCTGTGGAGCACAAGCTGAAGAGCACGAGGATTGGCAGGAGGAGGCGCAAACGGGCGTGGAGCAGGAGGAGCTGCACTGCTGATTGCACTGATTATTGCAGTTGTCCTGACCTGCTTGAACCACGATTATCTGGAAAGTTGACGAAATTAACACCTAGTGTTGCAGAAAAGTTAAGTGGTACTAACTTGTAGGGGATACCGACCTGATTGTTATTGTTATTGTTATTGTTACCGCAGGCGGGAGCACAGGACTGTTGGCAATTACAGCTTTGAGTGGGGCAGGTAGCCTGGCAGGTTTGTTGACAAGCACCACATTGATCCTGGGCTGGGATAACGATCACCTATAAGAACGGTAGATAGAAAGCAAAGACAACATCAAGTCCTGCTACGAATGAAGCCAATTGGCAAACACACATACAATTTTCCTGCTCGGGGAATCGGGGCCGCCAATGTTGGCTATACAAGCTCAAATTTCGCTCGGAGTGTCGGACTTACACCGAAGGATGAACTGTCGAAACAAAAGGAAGCGACAAGTGGAACCCGACAATACGCTCCGAAAGGAACACACCAGTACCCTTTTATAGCTTCTCAGCTAGGGGAACTGGAATCTCGATGGCTGGATGTGCTCCCACGAGGATCTGTTGCTTGGGTGGTTCCTGGATTAGCTGCACCAATCTCAGAATGTTTCACAGTTTAGCTTCCTACATTTGCTGAGTGAAACCACCTCCAAAGAAAATACGAGAAGTTGTATCCCACCCTAGACCTGTAAAACTAAAAAGTTACAGTTGACCTGTTTTTTAGCGCACTGAAAACTAAGTTGAACTAAAGAACTTATTATTTTCTCCTCCTGAAATCCGAAGAGAAACTATGGTTCTGGGTGCTGTCATCGGGCCTCATAAAACAAAGAAGTCGCCTTACTTGTGGTGGTGGTGGTGCCTGTGTTCCGCACTGTGGGGCACAGCTAGACTGGCAGGAGCTCTGGCAGCTCGATGTCGCACAGGAGTTGCTGCATGACTGCTGGCAAGACTGGCAGGAGTTTTCTTGCTGCTGCACCAAAATCACTTGCTGAAACGATAGAACTCCGGCGGAAATTTGAAGAGTGATAAATGCCTTACTAAAGAGATTTTCAGGGGAACCTTTATTTCGGAAATCAATCGGTGAACAGCCAGGGTGGGCAACGGTCGAGGAACTCTTCGACCATGGCTCCCTGCTGTGCGAGAGTAGTGTTTAGAGGTAATGTACGCGCGGAGGGCACAGACAGCTCGCGGGTGGCAAGAGTGAATGTGCGGGCGGGAGAGCGTGAAAGAACAGGCGGAAATCCTCGACGAGCCATTGCCGTTTCCTCGAGCAATTCGCCCTCTGATGAAAACAATCTTACGAGCAATGTCCAGTTCATAGGATAGCACCTACATGGGTGGTTTCATCACAATGCAATGCTTACTTATGCCCAGCCCAAGGCAAATAAACAAAAGGTGAGCAAAACAAATACCGTGGCATAGGCGGAACGCCTCGCTTACGCGCACTCTATTCCTATATTGTTTAGCTAATGGGTTCATGGAACCTTCTCATGCACGTTTCTTAGCGCGCTTGGGTTGCTAAGGTTACAATCATAGGCTTTTGAGGCTAATATATCACGACCCACCTGCTGGCTGCTACCGCCGCATTGCTGATTGCAGCTGGGAGCACAGCTTTGAGCGCACTGCTGAGTTTGGCAGGAAGACTGACATTGCTGTATGCATACAGGCACACACTGGACAGACTGAAATCGGAAAAGAATAAGTTCAGTAAATTGGTAAAAAGAAAAAAAACTAACAATGAATAATGTGCGAAGAATGAGACAAAGAATGCCAAGATCGAGAAGTTATGGAAATGAATAATCTATAGCAAAATCGGACCTGCTGCTGCTGCTGCTGCGGGCAACACGAGTTAGACGAAGATGAACAACACTGTCGTTTGGCTCGCGTGAGCTGCAGTGATTTTTCATCCTGAATCATGTAATATAACAAGACGTGTCGATATGGGTAAAATTTCCCAGAGAAATTCTCGAAAAAAAACTTCCCGTACCGTAGGAATGTCATCAGCGAGGGCAGCAGTAACGGCCAATAAGGCAAGGACTGCAAGTCGAGCAAGACAAGTCATTTCTGCCTGAGCACTGTGAGCTGAGGCAAGCACCACCGTTGCGGTGCTTTTATACGGCGCCACATTAACCGTCAACCGGTCCGCGTCCGCATGACTCAACCCTTCCGGAATGCTAACGCGTGCTGCTCACGCTGTGTCATCATATAGATCAACAGGAAGAGAAAAACGCGTAAAAAACAGCACAAGGTATTGCGCTTGATTGGCAACCACTGCCTACGTACCTCGCCTTTTACTTTGTCTCACTATAGTACAATGGCTCTCATGTCCTTAGGGGGGGGGGGGACATCAAAGAAGAGCCGATGGTAAGTGACATTGGGACTAAGCCTAGGACAGGGGAGGAACACAAAGGGGAATACATATTGCTCACATCTTCCATTCAGGATCCCTGTCATTGCCCAACGCTTAGTCCCAAGCACAATAATCGACTCATTAACTTGAATGTCCCCCCAAAGGACATGAGCGCCAGTACAATCTTTTTCTGTTAAATCGCCCCACTTTCACGGATATGTCCATAGATCGATCGTGCAGCGATAGTGGTCAGAAACCTTTTTTTCTTCACCTACCATGGGAGGGTGGGGGGGGAGAAGTCTTCGGCTCAAATACATTCAAGCTCGTATCGGGTAACTAATTATTAGAAGTGCTCCCAAGTGGAAATGATCATATCTAATGCCGAAATTTTGCGAAGCTTTTTTAAACAACCTGTAGGCACGGCTAAGAATGTCTCACAAGTCGGCAGGAATAACGAACGAATTAGTTGTGAGGAATAGTGGTGGGGTGGCCTGCTGGTGCGATGATGAGTAATCGGAAGAGGCTGTCTTCTCCATGGTTTTCCTTTGTTTTTTCGTTAGTCATACTAGGAAAATAGGGGGGGGGGGGCAATAAAGAGACACATGATGTCTCTACATTCTATGTGTCTAATCACACGTAGTTATATCCAGCATTTCATTTTATGGAAAAGACTACAGAGTGGCTTACTAAGCTGACGGCGTGCGAAAAATCTGCCAACGGGGTCCTCGATGGACCAATACGACGTTTTCTGAAGCATTCGTCGGAAGAGGTTTGCGTGCCCGAGCTAATTCGTCTAGGAAGCCATCCGACAATGAATCGATTCAGGAAATCTTGTAAGAGCTTCAGGCTGGAGTGATTACGGTAGGTCACCTTGAGCTCGGAAATTATGTTCTGATGAACGCGGTAATGGACTCAGTCCATCCACCTGACTTGTAGTAGACTTTTTTTCTCAATACTTACATCCATCTCTTATATTATATTTTCTTTATTCTAAAGGAAATGTGCTTGAAGCCAGTTGGGAATTCATTTGCTGGTTAATTCTAGAGTGATGGTTTTCCGGGGCATATAATACCATTTTGAAGCAATTCTGGGTGACCTTTCACAGCGGACTGTGACTCGTCTGACTAGATCGAGAAGTGCAGGGGCTCTACGTATCTAACAATAAATCCCTGGAGTCGCCATGGCCATTCGAGATGAGATGTATACCCACGTATGCAACATGGAACGCTGATCTCGAATCTGGCTTCCAAATCTGCTAAACGATTCGGAGAGAGAAGTTAGGGGGGTGGTTTCATCGATGGGATCCAGTTCGTAAAGAGGATGGGCAACCACGTGGTTCGTGCGTCGGTGGCGCAGTCGGTGACTCGCAGAAGTAGCACGAGGGTTCGATTCCTTGATGCATGCGTCAGTTTTGCATCTGTCTTGAAACGATTTCTAAACGTTTGCAAAACAGTTTTTCGTGCCACTTCAACTATTTGTACACCCTAGCAGTCCTTTTTTGAGCAAATTTCTGGGAGAAACTTCTTCCTTGCCTGCATTACTCTGCGAAGACGCACGTAACCTCTCCGAGCGCTCAAAATTCAGGACGAAGGAATTCAAAATCTTTAGCGGATCGCTAGATGGCAAACTCTTTGGCGGGCTCCAGATTTTGAACCTTCGGTTTCTCGTCCATCCGTCGATCAGCCGGTTGAGAGATTCTGATTCGGATGACCACTGAGATGTTCTGCCCGAAACTCGTCGTTTCGCATCTGGTGAAGGAATTCGGCTCCTGTGACATCACACGAACACCATTCAGGAAAGAGAGGAAGATAATAGAGAGCTTCGTGCTCATTTTGCGTGACGCCATGCACGACAACCTCACCGCCGACTTCGAGGAAGAGAACTGTGTTGAGGAGGACCACACTGATCCCGTTTGGTCTCCCAAATAGTTGAAGTGGAACGAAAAACGGTTTTGCAAACGTTTAGAAATCGTTTTAAGACAGATGCAAAACTAACGCATGCATCAAGGAACTGAACCCTGCTGTTCCTGCAAGTCCGGTTGCTTACCGGCTGCGCCACCGAGGCAGTCCCCTTAGTTGCCCATTCGCTTTACGAACTGGACCCCAGCGATGAAACCGCCCCCCTAACTTCTCTCGATCTCAATCGTTCTCTCAATCGTTTAGCAAATTTGGAAGCCAGATTCGAGATCAGCGTTCCAAGTTGCATACGTGGGTATACATCTCATCTTGAATGGCCATGGCGACTCCAGGGACTTTCCTTGTAAGCAGTTCATAATAAAGTGATCTGTTCTTGAAGTTCAATATTCAGCAGAACTTGTTGCCTCTGTGTAAATTATTCTATCGCCTCTCGAGGTCCGCTTCCTTTCCCAGGCCAAGATTCACTTCGTCTAGATGAGACATGAAGTTAATACATGCAGCCGCGACGTGATCCCTATTCATTCCGATGTTTGTCCAAGTGGGTGGCCCGCTTGAAGGCACCGCACACAAAAATATTGGACTCTGGGACGAAAATTGTAGTCATGGATCGATTCAAACTTATTCTGTCAAAATCAACATTTGGAAAGATACTATTTTGCTCCTTTTTTGTCTCGTTCAACTCTTGCAATAAGGTGTCCATTTACCTATTGCAGCGCTACAGCCCCTGCCATGGCAGATATGTAGCATAAGTGTGGTGAAATCACTGGACTTCAGGAAGAGCACTTAAGCTGCAAATATGGGATTCCTGAATGAATTATCTTCGTCAATCTCTGTGCATGTGATTCTTCAACTTCACGAATAGTGAAAAGCTTCACTACATGCTCAGGGAAGAGTATTTATAGCTTCAAGTGCTGCCAGGCAAACGTTTTCTGGTATTCTAGGAATCATTCACCAAACATAGAAGAATGTCTGTAGGGCTCGTCAACTAACCATAATACAGAAGGGGGAGGGGTAAGAAAACATTTTGCCATTGTCGCACTTCAACTCTTTTTTTCTTCGCAGAGATTGCCGTGGTCGACGGAGCTTCCTTAGAACAATATTCCCTACATGTCCCTCAAAAAGTAGTCGCAAGCCCTCTTCACTGAACTCACCGTCTTCAGAATGTGACGTCATGTGTCATCGTTGTCGAGCTCAGGGGACCTACCGTAACTGCTCCAGCCTGAAGGTCTCACGTAATTTCTTGAATTAATTCAATATTAGATAGCTTCCTGGGGACATTAGCTCGGACTATGCAAAATCCCTCGGAACCGTACTTCATAAAATGTTGTAATGGCACACGATCCTTCGAGGACTCCACTGAGCTCGAGGACCATGTTTCCGGGGCATCTTTTTCTGATGCCGTCCTGTTGGCCACTTTGTAGATTACCTTATAGACTGGAATATGTTGTTCTTCAATTCTACGTTGGGAGCAATCGGTTTGAAGCAGTGTTCTAAGCAAAGTGTGATTAAATCCATTTGAATACGAAGACGAAATGTCTTTTTTGCTGTCCTCCCCTCTCTGTATATTAGAATTCTTCTTGTTAGGTATAGCCGAACGTTGCTATGGCTGACATCAATTTCTGGCCGTTTTGTTGAGAGTGGACCACTCTTGGTTTGGCACCATATTTATGTAGCAACCAGCAGTTTCCTTTACTTCTTCCCAATGGGGTGCTACGGGGAAAAGTTTTCTTTTCACAAATCCAAAAAATATGGACCCCGCTACATTGCCGCCGAGGATGAAGCACACTCCATCCCTTATGAATAGGAGAAAAATTTATTTGTAATCCAAATCTCCTTCAATCGTTCTGTAGTTTTGGTAAAGTGACACAAAATCTTTTACAAGCTCACGCACAACAGCTAATAACAAGCCTTCAATAAATATTTAATGATCTGAACTTCAGCAATCAGTGTGCGAGCCCAAAAAGCTCTATCGCTCAAGAAGGCTCTAGGCACGCGGTTTTTCGCTGCATCGCCGCAAGAGTTCGCACCTGGCCGCTCCTCTTATCAGACAGGGACGTCAGGTTTATCATTGCTCATGGCGTTGACTTGAGGCCAATGATTTCCTGGACAAACAGACATCGATGTGCACATCCGGTTCCGTGGAGTTGCGAAAGCAGACGGTCCACTAAGAACCACAAGTGATATTTGATAGCGCGTGGCTGAATTCCGGATCTAGCGAACTCTTCCCCATTTCCTCAAGATGACGCCGCCACACACGTGGCGTAAAAACTATGCACTCTCGGGGCAACCAGACCAAAGACTGCAAATGATTAGAAACACTGGAGCTAATTCACAAAAAAATCTCCGAGGAGTATTGCACAACTGCAATTCACTTCAAATCAATTTCATCTTCATCGCCACCTATCTACAGTTGGAGGGGGGGGGGCAAAAAAAAAGAGTCACTTTGCCCATGACACACATCATCAAACTTTTTTTTGCAAAGACTGCCGCTATAATTCGGAGTCTTGCGTCGATATATTCCTCAGATGTCCTCCCCCCCCCATATGCAGAAGCAGGCCCACCTTCACTGCCTTCACCGTCTCCAGAATATGACGTCATCCGTCATCACCGTCGAGCTCAAGGAGGCCTACAATAATCGCTCCATTCTAAAGCTGCTACGTATTGTCTTTAATCGGATAAGTGGTGAATACTTTAGCAGAGACACTAGCTGTGACTATACAAGATAGCTTTTGACTAGCGTCTCGAACTCGTCGTGATGGTCTATGGTTTCCCGACCGTGCATCATGTTTCCGTGGGAAAATCTTCTGATGTCGTCGGTGTGGAGGATCCCTATGTAATTCTTCTGATGGAATAGAAAGTGCTCTTCAATATGCAATTGGGCACATTTGGTCCTATATTGGAGATGGGTAATTTATTTAGCTTCGAACGTAAGTGGAAGTGACTCTTTTTTGCCCCCCTCCCCGTAGAGGGAACGCAAATTTTTTAAAAAGTCCTTGCTTTTGTTTTGTGAAGTTGTTTGAAGAACCTCGAACCCGGTTGGAACTAATCGTCGTCCAACCCAAGCAAGATCAAATACCGATGCAGAATTTTGAAACTAATTTGGGATCCTAATGAATTCGCCATCATTCGCATAGCATGTGACTTGAAGGCAAATTTTGCGATAAACTGACCAAACCATTGGAAATGAATTTAGGGGTGGTCAATGACGCAGAGATGAAGAAAGTCAAGGATAACAGCTTGTAACCCGTGAAATGAGACACGATCCTCCTCGTTGATTCCCGCATTAATGCGAGTCTCATCGGTGCAACCGTCAGCATCATCAAGATGAACCGCCTGCTCTGCATCTCTGTTAAACGACCAGTGCCCATTGCTAGAGCTGACGGCGAGCGGATAGCTAATCTGTGAGCGTGTAGAGCCGCGAACGCCACCGTTGCGACCCCAGAATGCTGAGGAGACGCACCCTTTGCAGCGAAACGTGTAAGAATTATCTTTGGCGATAGGAACGCCCAAATCGTTGGAGCCAGGCTACTGCTGCTTGTTTGGCTACTATTCTGCATGCACTTGTCATCGCAGGTGACAATTTTCAATTTTTAATCAAAGGAGTCATAGTAAGTCAAGTTGAACATGTCGATGTCAGATCATGGTTGGAGCTAATTCAGGCAGGCATGTGATTTGCTTTTTCTTCCCACTAATATCCTCATTGCACTTTTTGTCTGATTTTCAAACAAAATAGCACACTAACTCTATCCTGACTCGTGCTTGAAAAATATGGTACAAGAAGAATATCCAGCAGGAGGCCCGTCGCGCGACGAGAAAGCAGAGACGCAGACGGTAGCAGGTGAAGACGCAGCGCGTACTGTAGCGCTCAACATCAGCTTGCAAAGTATGTACTATGGTACGTCCCATTCCATTGATTCCACGACGTGAGCTGAAAACGCGACATCTCAGTCAGTCGTCGGGTCACGTTGCTGCTGTTTCTTTTTTGTTCTACTCGGGATTTGATCACCGGACTCGATTGCGCTCCCATGTGCCTTTTCATCCAGTGTCTCTTGCTGTTCTTGCCATAATAATTATGAATTGCCGCGCATTCTAAAATGTAAAAAAAGAAAAAAGTGAACAATTTCTACAGTTTTCAGCCCAGCTAGCCATTTTTCTCAAGTTTCCTTCTGTTCCATATATTAATTCCATCTATTCTATGTAATAGAACAAGGAAACAAACAAAACAAACAAAAGCGGCACGCTTGACTAGATATCGCATTGACGATATTTTTGAGCTCACGCCTATGGAATAGATGATGTCGGACTCTCTAGTGTATATGTTATCTAATTTGACGCTAACTTGCTACAGTACGCTGCGTCACTGCGACGCCAACCCGTCGCGCAGCGGAAAGGCAGCGACGGGGATAGGGACAAGTTGCATGTGCGTTGTAGTAATTTAGCGAAAAATTGAATATAACTCACAGGTTGAGCAGAAATTACGGTAACAAGAGGCCGTCGATGCCAATTTCTGATTCTGAACAGCACGAATTTTGCATGCAATAATATCTATTCAGGAATGAACAATCCCTTAACTCTTTGAGTAACAATCACCACTATGTTGGCAAAGCTGTTTGATTGTGTTACATTGCGAGAA
>KZ345637.1:59053-69205 GCA_002352805.1 Teladorsagia circumcincta
AATACACAACAACAACGAGCATGCCGAGGTTTCAAGATGAGAGAGCTTGGAGTTTACATTGTGTACTAATCATTTGTTTGTTTTTTGTAGAGGTTTTGAGCGCCGCTATCATTCCGAACTATTTCAGATTTCACTATTTTCATGAAAACACTTGTGCAGCCATCTGCAAGTGAATCTTTGTCTGCTGGCCTGGTTCCCGTACGGATCAATTGAGACGATCAAAGGTAATATTAGTTATTCAGTTCAATATGATCTCTTGTTCTCTTGAAAGTAATTGAGCGTTCTCTAATATCATGTGTTCCCTGTGCATCTGCATCGCCGTTTTTGAAAGATTTTCGAGTGTCGCTATCATTTCACATTACTTCAGTTGTCAGATCGCAAAAAATTTTGTCAGATCGCAAAAAATTTTGCGTGGTCGCCTGTACTAGAATACTTGCGTGCTAGCGCTTATTCCTCCTGAACGGATTCGTCGATAGGAGAACAGGTAGCCCCGGTTCTTACTTTTTGTCTCTAATGTCTGTTTAACTGTATGTTCGTTCGCATTTCTAACATTGTGTTTGCTGTCCATCAGCATGTCTGTAGGCGTTTTTAAGTGTGCATGGCCATGTAGTGTTCGGCCATCCTTTCAGATCGGATAAACAAACTCGTGGAACATTTTGCGCAGTAACCGGGGTTGTATTTTTCGCTAGCAACGAGGACCATTTCGAGCTGAATTTTCTAATCGACACCTAGCGAAGTCAATTATCCCAAGTTCCGCAAGTTAGATAGAATACAAAAAAATAACGAAGTCACATCTATTTATCTTTTCCAAAAAGTGAACTTGCTTCTTCTATCCCCTTCCGAAACAGCCTGCACTTCGATGCAGGCTAAAGTTTCGATTGTTTTCTTTTCACCTGTTTTTTCCTATGCTTAGTTATCCCTTGGGCACTTCTACAGTCCTTTACCTAATGTGGTATAGTAAATGAGATTCAACGAGAAAGAATGGGATCTTTAGGCCGTGCTCTGATTTCTAGAAACGGTTTTTTGGGTGTTGTAGGCACGTGCATGCACCAATTTTTCCCTGAGCGGCCCTCTGAATGCCAAAAATGTTCCAAAGGATCTGATAAGCTCAAGCGCCACATTTCTTTGATACCCAGTTTTTGCCGAAAACTCACTCATTCGGGTAGCATGGCCTTGCAATACCATCCTAGTAAGGCTCGAGGACTAGAAGTGAAGTAACTACAAATAGGGTTGATGGGGACGGTTGCAATATGTCGCTGGGTTTTTTTAGGTCCAATCATCCAACAATAAGATGGTCGACAAAACATATTATGCTGATGGAGAGCAGAGTTGGTGGTTTTCGCATCATAGTACCATTCACATTGAATAGTTTACTTTCCTACGAATTGTCCAGAATGTTTCTAGTAATATGAGGAACTTGATGATTCAGACTTAGACCTCACGGTTTGATCATCGAGAGTAAAGACGGTGACGATATGGAAGATTCGCAGGATTCGCAAGAGTTGCTTGTGAACCCCATGGGTCCAACAAATGAGGATGACGAACTGGATGACGAAGAAATCGATTTCTGTTGGTGAAAGGGACATAGTCTGAGAACATCATCAAGCCGAAGAGATGGTTCTTCGATGATGAGTGATATAGTATTAGAGCCGAGTAGCTGGAAGATTGTGATGAGCCGCTTGACCATTTTCGCCTGTTACTAGATGATGCTCTTCTTGATCTAATCGTAGCAGAAACTAATCGTTACGGCTCGCAAAAATGTTGTAACTTTTTCACAACTGACAAAGATGAAATCTTGAAATTTATAGCTATTTAACGTATCGCGGATAGACCGCGATTTATTTGATCTATATGTAGAGATTTTTTGTAAGAAATTATGTTTTTGTAAGAAAATCGTTGTTTAGAGCTTTTTCTCATCCGATAAAATTATGTTGTGCTTCCATTTTTTGAATGTAATTCTCGCAATGCTTATCGCTTGATCTTGTGAAGCAAATGCCAACGCGCATATAAACGTTGGCATGCGCTGTGACTCACTTAGATTAGTCTGAAGCCTTGTTCGCCTCCTGTACGGCATCGTGTGTTTTGCGCCTGTTCGTCTGACATAAATTTGGATTGCGCCGTGTGTTGGTCTGTCGTGGCAGCTGAACCACCAACTACCGTCAACTCGTTTATCACGTATTATGGGTTACGTGCAACTTCCCACGCTACACGACTATTGGAGTCACGACATGTCTATCGAAGGTCACGCTGTATGCGGTGGTATTACGACGCGGTCCCGTTTCACAATTTTGATGCGTTCACTACATCATGTCGACAATAGTGCGAGCAGCAAGTCAAAACTCTACAAGATTTGGGACTTCCTAAGCATTTTTCTTGAGAACTGTCAGAAGCTGTATGTACCAGGAACGGTATCTGCATAGACGAGTTTATGATACCTTTTCGCGGTCGGATATCGTTTCGCCAGGACCTACCAAAGAAGCGCCACAAACATGGATTGAAGTTGTTCAAACTTCGTTCCAGCGGTGGCTATACGTTCAACATGATGTTGTATGCGGTCAGAGAAGATCGTGTCCGTAATGGTACTGTGGCCGAACATGTTGTTATGGAGTTCAGTGATTTTCTTCTAGACCTGGACGACCATTTTCAGCAACTGCTTCAGAGGAAACAAGTTTAGTGGGCACACTAAGGAAGAGCCGCAAAGGACTGAGAGATGTGGTGAACGTCAAGCTTGAACAAGGAGAAATGCTGGCGCAGCAGCTCGATGACGGGATAATGGTTCTGAAGCTATGTGATAAGCGTGATGTAGTCATGACTCTGCACGACGGCACCATCATTGATGAAAAGCCGGAGGTGATTCGCTGTTATAATCATGGGAGAGCTTTTGTTGACGTTTCCGATCAAACAACTGCATAGTGTCCGTACGCAGGGAAGACGCACAAATGGTACCTTCGTGTGCCTGTTTATGTCATCACTCAATTTGATGTTGTAAATGCCAAGCATTTATACGCCATGCACACAGGGAAGAACATGAAAATCGTGGATTTCCGCCGGTGAATTGTTCTCAATATTCTACATCCAGGAGCCCTCCACTTCTTTAACTGCCCGCGCGCGGCCAGTACTTACCTGTAGAGGGACCTATACGAAAAATACGTCGCCGCTGCATCAAGTGTTACGAAAAGTTATCCGCTGAATTTGGCTGTTATCTTGCAAGAAAAAAAGCTAAGCAATTTTTCTCAAAATGCAATCGTTGTCGAAAATACTTCTGCCTCATTTGTTTTCAAAAATATCATTCGAAATGTTAATTTCGTTGTTTCTTGTTGTTGTTGAGAGTGTTGGAAGGTGTATATTTAATAGATATGTTGATTAAAATCTTCTGATATTAAGTCGTTTTTAACTGCCAAAGAAGCTCAAAGTCTGAAGCCGAAATAGCATGCAAAGTCATTAATTAATTATAACCTGTCCAATAGCTAGGCGTATTAAAATCTGATTGTTTTGACTATTGGATTTGTAGGCACTGATCTTCCCTTTCGCAGTCCCATAAAATGCTGAAACTGAAGTTGTCAACATCCCACATGGTCTACGGAGTCATGAGACCAATAGAAGTAGAATATTCAAGAATTACTGAAAAGGTTCATTTGGAAGTAAAATATAAATGTGTGTACCCGGCGATGCACGCGGGCTGCAATGTGTTAAAAGACGATTAAAGCCTGCGCTGGTTTTCCAAGATGTTGCTGCCTGCTGCCAAAAATAAAGTTAGCACTGACTTTCCCGCGCGCTGGGATCGCAGTGAACTGGTTTCAAACCAAGCGTACCCGCTCAGCACCGCTCAGCATTTTTTACGCTTAGCGTTTTTAGTTTCATTTTACAGGCAGCACTCATAGCTCGCATTCGCTCAGAGGGATCGTTCACAGCAAACTCTAGTCGTCAGTGATATACTGGCTCTGATTGTGGACATAGAAACGTTGGGAACGGTCTTGTTTCTATTCGGACGTGCAACTCAGCGAACTCGAAGACATCTATTCTACCATGAAAAGCGCCCATGTAAGCAACTGCATTCCGCCATCACTCTGAAAACGCTTAAGAAGTAAGGCGAAACTCACGGATTTCTGTGCCCATGTGAGTCCAATGCTCGCTCTTGAGTGACGGAACAACACTCGAGAGTACTGCACATACAATAGGCAAGTGAGAATTACGATAAGTAGATTATTGGCGGTGTGAGGGTAGTTAAAGAACTGAAAAATGGAATAAATGAAAACAGTGCTAGTAATGGGAATTCAAATACTGGCTATAACTACAAATTCCTCTTTTTTGTAGTGACAGCCTGCAGTAGAAAGCATATTGAAGCCAAGTTGCGTTTTGAAGGCAGAACTTGACAGAATGACAACTGACTGACAACGCTTTGTCAGTATACGGTGAAAAAAAAAATTTAAAAAAATCCCATTCTACAGTGCGTTTTAAAGGTGCAGGGGCACTCCTGAAAACAAATGTTTCCAGTTTAGATGAAACTCCCATGGATTGCAATCTACTTATTTGGATTCAGCACGCTCTCAAACTTTGACCCATTTTCTTTCGGGAAGCAATACGAGCTACAAAAAAGCAAGATTAAAAGGATAACTATAAGAAAGAACGGGGGGTTTTTTTTAAGGTGCGACGATCATAGGAGGTCTGGTGATTTCTCAGGGAAAAAAGTTAAGCGCCTGAACGGCTAAACGGTCATCCACTTTTCAGCAACGCTCTCAGAGAATTCATAATTGGAAAATAGCTCAAGAGCGTTGCTTCCTAAGTTTGACGTTTTGGGGCTCCTTCAGTGCTTCGTACGAGCCTCCATGGGATCTTATCGACAAAAGCGTGAGAAGCAATGTGAAGCGCTATTAAAGAAAGATCATGTGAAGCGCTCAAGAAAACAGGAACTGGGTCGCTTCTCACTTTACTTCGCTCACTTCGCTTTTGTCGATAAGAACTGGTGGAGGTCCGGCACAGGGACCAGTATAAAGATCCTCTTCTTCGAGACCAGTGTCGGTTTTTTGGCGATGGATTCGAGCCTGCTTACAGTCCAAATTTGGATCCATTGTACTGTTTGTGGCTTTATGAGCGAGAAATCAAAATGCAGATAGATTGATGCCATTGAGAAAAAAAGGCCAATTTGGTGTAATTTATGTGTTGAACACATCCGCCGCAGCCCGACTCGATGAAAATAACAAGTTGAGGCCATTATCAAAATTGATGGTGGCACTTCGAAACTATGCAATGCTACGTTTCATAGGACGTTATGTTTTGATGTTCCATAAAATTAATTACCATCAAACCAAAAAACAAATTCGGACGCTATCATGGTGCACGTAACTTCTTGTCTTCCTATGTAAAAGCACCGTGAGCAAGAGGATTAGTAAAATGGTTAACAGGCTTTGTCATGTCCCTCTCATCTGTTGCGCTCTCTCGCCGCATACATCCGCACTTAGTCTCCTATTGCCTTAGTGCAGTAGTGAGCCGTTGACCTTAGCGTTCTCGACCTCTTTTCTTTTTTCTTTACTATCGGCCCATTCTGCACAAACACGTTCGCATTCGAGTGCAAGAACTGCACAATTTGATCCCGGGGCATGAGTTCGTTGTCCCTGGGCGATTTTAAAATTTTCAGATTAATACCATCCGGATGCCATCGATTGCGACCTCCCGATAGCACAGCTGCGATATTTTCTACACTTGCTGCAAGCTCATAGCGCTAAATTCTGCGGCGTACAGATGCTATTAGGTCGGCAAAAAGTACTCGCCGTTTTCAGTGCCTAACTTTGAAACATCATAACTGTGCTGAAAGGCAACCTTCCGAGTTAAAGTGAAAACAATTATATTTATCATACTGTTGCCATTCATACCATGCTAACGTTTCTCATTCTGACATTATTCAAATTAGTGTGAACTAAGAGCTTTACCTACACGATTTCGACATAGTCCTGTTCTCAGAACAATTCTTCTCCTAGAGTTGAGTTATTAGATTTTCAGATTGATTTTTTTCTTCTTTCTTCTTTTTCCTAGAATTGAGTTGAAGAGCGGGCAACCGGTAGTTTGTCAGAGTTGTACCAGTACTATATGGAGGATGGCGGGGGATTCTTGAAGTCGTTTTCGAATAAATTTCACATAGCGCGCTTTGTGGTGGACCGTCCAGCGCTATCGCGGTCAAGAGTGAATATCGTTTGTTCCTCAAAGCATTCCGCAGTTCCGAATGGATCCCATTGTATTCCTTATGGGAGAAATCCGCCGTCGTCGAATGACTCGATTCATGGGCCTTGCAATGGGCTGCGCAATCAGACATTGAAGAAAATCCCTATTGTAGAAAGTGCTCTGAGATTTGGGATACTCCAAGGCGACTCAATCTCGTCTACCCATTCAGCCATCCTTTCAATATTAGCGTGCAGAAGCATAGTTTCATGCCTCTGCACGCTAATATTGAAAGGATGGCATACCCATCTGAACAGTTCCTCCTCGACGCAATGTAGAGTTCAAATACACACCTCCATGCACGTCGCACCGATTCGAGCTGCTGGCATGGGTCAGGTAAATGGAGAGTTTGACAAGTTTCGTTTTTCTCCTTATTCATAACATCCATGCGGTTGGGCACGATACCTTCAAAGTACCCATACTCTCCTGCCACATCAGCAGTTGAGCGTCTGTGATAAGGTGATAAGGTGGCTTCGTTCATTTTGTGGTTCTGTATAGTGAGGGCGTTCCTTTTTGCAGGTGCTTCCTTTTCGGATTTTATTTCTCCAGACTCAAACCTGGCGAGCTACCCCCGTGTTGTGCGATTCCTAGATGCATTTTTTCTAAATGCAGGCGCCATATTGTTAGTTAACCCTGGCGCATCTCTTCCATGTTCGAAGACATAAAGTGGCAACAGTCGAAAATTACGATTTTCCGTAACTTGAAAAAGAGGTTAGAACGACGGCAGTCTTCAGAACTATAATATTTCAAGTTTCCATATAGATATAAAAGAGCTGACTTTTCTCTATAAGATGACACATAGAATGTTCCGGTGGTTGTGGAAAAATTTAGTAGAAAAATACAGGGAAATGGTCGAGGTGCGAAACGGCGTTATACTTTTTCACCGACCTAATATTTTTCTTGACACTCATTTTCAGGGTCATGCAATGGATCAATTGCTTTCTTTTTTACTCTGTCCTTCTTCTCCAGTTATGCTACAAACGAATCTGCGAGAGTCTTAGTCTGGAAAAGACTCACCTTGTCAATGTCATGGCCTTCAGCGAAGGTGGCGAAAAACCATGCCATCCGATCCGAATTGAATATAAGAGGAGGCGTGAAGAACGTGAAATAGAGCAAATAGAACAGGGGTATCAGCAGAACAACAAAGGTGCGATTGCCTTGGAACAGCTAAATTTCGTAGTCTTTGATGCGCTTTTGATCATTTTTGGGTGAGGATTTGAGGTGTTCACTCTACAGAGCGAGTTTGGATAATGCTTTTCTGTTCAACACAGCAAAGATCTAAACTTCAGGCCAAACAAGAAGTGCTGTACGGCAAGTAAGAAAGTGCACCTCTTCACCATACGACATGATAGTCGTATCTCATGTTTGAATCCTAATCATATTCACCTCAAAGTTCACGTAATGTGGAGGGTTTCTTATTAGGGTATCCCATAAGTTCGTGCCACTTTTTTGCACCTCACGCCACAACTTCATACAGCGATATCCAAATATGATGAAGTAGGCTAGGAAGAGCCTTCTACGAGTAGTGACCCATGCGCGAATGATGCCCGCTCCGCTGCCTTTTTCGAGCCAAATATGAGAAAAGAAGAAAGGCATATTTTTAACGCCTTGTCTTTATCAAATTCTACTGAGTCACAAACTGACCTATGCCAGAATTAAGTTTTGCGGTACATCGCAATAACAGCCTTTTTCAAAGCAGAATAGGATATGAATAGCTGGCATGGAAACCTACCATTTGCATAACCCTTTTACTCCAGAGATCAAGTAATCGATTGATAACCAACACTAGACAGTTCATGCATGCGCAGCACCACAAGCCTGAAGTATGAAGTGATAGTCTCAAGCTTCTCTCTCCTTCTTGTGACCTCGGCATCCTTTGTTCGTATTTGTGATAGTTGTTTGTGTCGTAAGAGGTTCATAGGCAAAACATTTAGAAGTTTAGCCCATCGACAGAATGACAAATGGCAAATTAGGTTCTTGAAAGTTTGTAAATCTACGAACTATTGTATAATCCTCGTACGGCTCAAACAACTAACACAAGTATTAAAGCAACAGTATCAAAACGAGTTCGAGGCGTTAAGCGGTCGGTAACGAAGTTGTAGGTAATGAGTTGACTGGTATTAAAGGAAAAAACAAAGAAATCCGCCGACGAAGCCTTTAAACAGGTTTCACCTGGTGGACGAGTTGTCTGAACTACTTGCTTCCCCGGATTTCAACCCATTCGCCCTAAGACAAATAGAGACATATGCATCATATAAAAATAGAAATACAACAGCCAAGTGAAATAAGCAATAAACCCCATGAAAAAGACGCGGCAATGATTGGCAAATGGGCGTTCCCTAAGATCCTAGCGACCGCCCCTATCAACGGCGCCTTCCTGGCTTCTTTGTGGCTTCCTAAGGAGAGTTTTTCGGTTAGTGACACTTCCTATGGTCTTAATTAGGGCTAGCGCATCATCTCCACTCCATAGCATAGAACTTTTTGGACCGTGCTGAGACTTTTGCTTCATGTGATAAATATTGTGGTCAACTGTGCCGCAATAAGGCCTGAGAGAGTGACGATCGTAAGAGATAATTCACTTCGATGTTAGTAGAATTGTAAAAGTGTAGAGTTTCGAAGCACTCCGTGGTGGTTATTGCATCAAATGCATGATTACGTCGCGTCACCTAACTCCAGAAGTACTTCATAGTGAACCCTCATTTGAATGCGCTCCTTGGTAAAGTGAATTGAGCCTGTGTGATCAAGAATTGACGATGAGGAAACGATTTGTACATGTTTTGCAGGTGTTTATAGAGCTTAAACCAGCTTTTCCAAAAAATGAAGAAAAGTGTGGCTTTCTGAAGCGGACAACGATAGTTTGGCTCAATTCTGTGATGCGAATCTGTTCGTTTCCCTCTTTATAAAGATAGCTATTCAGTCGCCGTTTACCCTTTTTCGAATCTGGGAACCTTTTGGTTGGGTTCCCATTCTGGATTAGCGAAACCAAAACCCACCAAGCGCTATAGATCCTGAAATGAAAATGAGTGTCGGACACATGCAGTAGTTGGCGCCAATCAACCATAAGTATCCACTAAGAATGGAGTTCAGTGCGATTGCACACATGTCGATGACACCTTAAAAACCGCATTGTAAATAACACATAATTGTTCACGAACTTTGCGGTCATGACTGATACAAATTGATACAACTGATCATTAATTGCAGATTGAAATGTGCAGTGTATCCCTTTGTTATATTACCCGCTAACTTGATGTCTCGGCTTGCAAGTCTATGTATATGTCAGGGTTGCCTCATTTTCAGGGTGAGAATCGTGTCCAATAAATGGAACGGCTATATGGGCCACCCCTTTCTCTTCAACGAAATAATATATACGGCTCCTTGTACCTATCGGCCTATTCGGACCAGTCATAGTGTTTACACGTTGGATGCAACCCCTACTATGTTGGGAGTCGAATTCGTGGTACATCTCCACGGAGGATTTGTCAACGTTTATTTTATCAAACGCCCTCTTAAAGCTAGAGGACTAGCGACGCTCTGCCAAAACAGAACCTTCAAAATGCAGAAGGACGTCTTCTCAAGAAGTTATGCATAGATCCCGGCGGCAACAGTGATTCGAACCCGGTCCAGCTCGGTGCCGGGTTCGACTTCTAGCAGTAGCCAAAAAATTCGACCCTAACTCACAATCAGCATTCTTATAATGAGTGTTACATAGCGAAGTGCGGCGGAAAACAGCTATAAACTAGTCAGAAAAATTAAAGAGATGGATATGAAGAGTGTGAGCTCGTTGTAAACCACAAACGAGTGCATGGCGCACCTTTAAAAGCCAAAAAACCTGGTTTTGAAAAAAAATTGTCCAACGGGACGATTTCTCGACGAAAACAGGCTTTGCAAAAGTTGGAGTATATTTTAGGAAGGAAACGATCTGTAGTCCAGAAATTT